>JAVDBV010024121.1:0-11044 GCA_032619315.1 Piper longum
AGGATTAAAAACGCTGCTGTAAGCTGCATTTTGATGCAGCTTACAACAGTGTTTTTGTATATATATATATATATATATATATATATATATTCTTTCTTTTATATTAGCTAAATAAATATGTTTAAATAATATAAATCACAAATCCAAAGAGCAATATATACAAAGTTTATATACTTATTTATTTACATTGTTAAAATTTTAATACAATCAACTCCACTTCATGACATGATGAATTGATTTAGAGTTTCGAGTTTTTAAATTATAGTTTACATATATTGAATCATGATGTAAATTCTAGATTTCATTGCATAGAAATTCGTAAATTAATCCGTGCCCCAAGCTAATAATTTGTATATACACTTGTGAAGTGAGATAAGATGGTAAAGCTAGAAAGGCAAACGTATAGTAATCTATATCATTAATTACTTAAATTATACGTGAGATGGGACTATATATGAAACTTTAAGAGGTGCGTGATTGACGTAGAAAATTGGGGAACACTAATGAGAATGAAAAGCGAAGCGTGTCCTTTTCTTTGAGAAATCAAGGAGCTGTATGGTTTATCATCTTTAATCAAACCAAAATTGTTTGACATTAGAATAATCTCTTTTAAGTCTGATTAGTAAGGCACTTAAGTTTTCGGGCAGCTCAATTTAAATACACTCCATAATTTACTTCTAGCTCCACTCGAATTTATCGTTAAGGAATTAAATTATTTTTACTAAATATATCTAATTTTTATTCAACTAAAAAATACTGTACCGATTATTATGAGCACTAAAAAGTGGCTTGTCAAATACTGTACCGATTATTATCAGCGAAAATGGTAATTGACTTCTTGCTGGACAAATCTTGCAAGTCCTTTCATTGACAATTTTAGCGGCAATCGTCATCCCATTCGTCGAAACGTGGAAGAGCTACTCGAATGAGAGAAACTCCATGCTAGGACTTGATGTCAAATGGTGCTCAATTTATTTATTTCTTATTTATGCCTGGAAAATGCTTGATGCGGAGGCCAAACTGAGATCATGAATTAGAGTTCTATAATAGTATTATTACAAGCAGTCTACCTACCGTTGTTCCAAGGACTCATTTCTACATTGTAACTTTATGATACGGTAGATCGTATGTAGATTAATAGTTTTAAATATCTTATCATCCTACTTCCCCGTTGTATCTAATATACTACACAAGGCCTTCAAATTTGGTAAGTTGGAATTTTTTTGTATATTTTAATAGATATCCAGTTTTTTAATATGAATTTTACACAACCTAATTTTTTGTTAAAAAAATTAGTATTTTAATATATATTTGATAAAATATTGATAATAAAATATATTTTTACCATTTAATGAAATTTTTTATTTATAATTTTAAAATACATTTCAACCCGGTTAGACCTGATATCTTATACTGCATAAAAATCCAATAGGTTCTCCTGTACGTATTTAAAACTGCGTTGATCAATGCAATGCCTCCGAAAGGATTTCTTTTAGCTTGCATGGATCTAAGGATGCCAATCTGCAAACGGCTTCTGCCGTCATTTATGACGTCCAGTTCATCGTCCCCCCAATTATGTCCTTGCGGCGCGAAACGAGTTTATGCATCTAGTTTTCCCATAACATCCAAAAGATAACTTTTCCATCCACCGATGAACATAAATGAGAGTTATTGCCAATCAGTAATGATACGACAGAACATCTTCCACTGTTGGTATGTATCAGTCCTCGTAGGTCAAAAGCAAAAACCGCACACATTCCAGCAAAGAAGGTGGAGAGGAGGGCAAGAGAAAACAGCAGTGTCACACAAGCCGGCTTGAGGACCCAAGCTCCTAGTAATGGAATAGGCCGACACAAACACAGCTGCTCATGCCTTGAGCTAGTGATAAAATGGTATCGGACAGTGACCACTCGGATGGGAAGATATTACGACAATGGTTCATCATCCCCTGCTTGGATCAGATTCAAAATGCAAAGTGCGGGAGATAAATTAGGTTAGGAAGAAAAATAGTAGTTTTTTCGTACAAACCGTAACAATTTCTGCATTCTCTGTGGATTTTGGCAGATGCAAACATAAGGCCATTCTCTGTGGAGCGCAAGCAGGCTACGAAGCTTGACCACAGCATTTAATTGGCGAACTGCAGATCACAAGCTTAGCTAATGAGATCGGTGATGCCTACAAAAGAACAGCATACGAACCTTGAATGAATAGATTTGGCAACTACCAGCTAAGATCTGTCAACCGCCTGTGATCTGCTACTGTGGGACATTGACTACATCAGATGCCCTCTCACAAACTTTCTAGATAATTGCATCATTCCAGTAGTGTCTTACAAATGGCAACCAATCATCATGGTGAAAACTAGAAACATACCTCATACCTCGTAATCTAAATATTTTTCAGGAAAATAGAAACATACCTCAGACAAGGGTTTGCCAGCCTAGCCAGTACTACCATCGCAGTGGCACGATTGTTGCAAAGAAACATTTTTCAACTCCAGACGTGAATGACCTGGGAGATCCACGTTACTATGGTTTGGACAATAAGAATTGGGAGACACCACAAAAATCAGGTAACATCGAAATTTTCGCATTATTCTTTTACAAATATCATATATTATTGAAGCAAAAACAGCTGAAATGTAGAACTAATCCCAGAAAATGTCAGCCTTGAAAGCATTCATCAATATTTACAGCCAAATGTCAATAAAAGAGCAGAATTTAAAGCTCAAACAACGTCAAAATAGCGTCCATAATAGCCATCTTTGCCCAGAGAGATGCTAGCCTGCTTTTTCTTTTTGTTACCTCTCTCCAGAGAAAGGCAAGCCTTTCTTTTCTAATGCCAGTCAAAACAAAACTTGTCTTCACGGGTCACTGAAGTGCCACCCTTTGCCACCCAGAAAATAACCTATTCCTCCCACATAAAAGGTACCAAGAAATCAGTTGATCCTTCGCGAAACCAACACTCAAATGGTATGAAAAATTGACAACAGTTACAAATTAACTTCACGATTGATTACACTCATTCAACACAAACAACAGGAATAGTCAGTGTCTGCTTCTGCAGGTCAACAAACACTATCATGGACGAACGGCCGGAAAGATTCAGTGGCATCTTCAGTGAAACCAGATGTTCGCTATGGTCAATGAAACTCTAGTTTCAAAAGGACCAATTATCCTTATGTGTTTGGGCAACATAGACAGATACTGCAAAAACAGAAATACACCCATCTGAGATGCTGTTGATCACTATAGCTATATTCAGGATTCAAGCTCATAAAGAACACATAATTTATACATTTACAATTTCTCAAAGAAGTTGGCCAAACAGGAAAAAACAGACACAGAAAATGCAGAACAAAACACCATGGACGCCAAAGAAAGAGCTACGTCCATCCAAGCCTGACCTTTATTCTACACAATACAAAATCTATAGGAATAGAAACACAAGAAGCACTACCTTCTTAGCATTAACGCTGACCAACGCAGTCATCTTCATCTTCTCTTCATCATCACCGCATTCTGTCACAAGCACCATTTTTTTTTGCAATGCGAAATACATGCTTTCTTCCCCAGCATATACACCAAATCCCCACAGAGGAAGATCACCATTAGTATTCTAGACGGTATGACCCAAGCAATCCAGACCCTCTGTCCGGCTCTTCACAATTCTATGGAACACCTCTCTAACTTGGCGTTCAAGCGGATCCAGACCATCCCTGAGCCGTCCAAGGAGCTCCTCTAGCTCCTCCATCGCCTTCCTCACCTCCACGCCCTTCTCCTCCGACAACGGGAACTGGACGGAATCGGCCAATTCCGTCATACCCCGCACACATTTCTCGATCTCGAAGATCTCCTTCAACAGGCCGCAAGACCCCTTCCTCTCCCTCTTCTTCGACTCGTCCATGATCCGGTCATGCATGGACTGGACCGAATGCGCCCAGGGGAAGTGGGGCGGGATCGAGAAATGCGCTTGCAGGCCGCGGTCCTGGCAAGGGATCGCCGCCACCATCGCCCACATCACAAAGAGGAGCACCGTGCTCATGGTGAAGACGGGGATCGCCAGACCGTTCGTCGCCGCGACCTCGCTGCTGCGAGGCGGGGCGATGTTGCTGCCGATGGCGTGGAGCTGCTTCGCCGCCGACCAGGTGCGGGAGACGCTCCAAGAGAGCGACCGGAAGTGGCCGGCTCGGGGGTCCTTGGAGGTGCTCCCGTGTCGGCCGAAGGAGCGGTTGCAGTGGGCGAGCACCGCGCCGGCGTCCTTGTCGTCGACCATCGCGATGGCGAGGTCGGTGAGTGCCTTCCTCGCGCGGCGGAGCTGGCCCTCACCGAGCGGCCGCGGCCTCTGATCGCCGCCGCTGCCGCCGCCGAGCGCGCAGGCGACGATCTCCAAGTGCCGGCGCCACTGGCGGATCTGCTCCAACCCGTCGCGGATCGCGTTGCAGACGTCGAGCGCCTTCACGCTCCGGTCGAAGAACTCGCCGACGAGGCGGTCGAGCGGCGGCCGGGCGGCGGCGGCGGGCCTGGAGCCGAAGAGGACGACGCGGATCTCCTCTTGGCAGCAGAGGAAGGCGTCGAGGAGGCGACCGAGCCAAGGCAGGGTCAGCAGCTCCTCGTCGGCGCCGGCGAGGGCGTGGAACCGGTCGAACACCTGCTTCTGGAAGGCGTGGAGGTCCAGACCATCGCCGGCGCCGGCGCCGGTGTGGGGGTCCATGGCGTCGCGGCGAGGGCTAAAGAGGGAGCGGCCGATGGTGGCGAGCGTGGCCGACGAGCCCTGGTAATCGGTGGATGGCATTTTCCGGGCGGCGTTACTAACAAAAAAAAAAAAAAACACCCGGAATCGATTTCCCAAATCGCTCTCTAATCACACCCAAATTAAATTGGAAGCCCAAATCCCTCTCTAATCACCCCCCAAAGTTGAGAGCTGTAGGTCATTCTTGCCGCCATATCCATCACAAAACTTCAACCCTCATCGCGAATCGACGAAATCTTAAAACTACGCGTTGAAACGCGTCAAATTAGGAGAGGTAAGAGGATGTAGCGCAAAGCAAATTATGCTAATTAGGAGAATTAGGATGAGATAAAGCGATGGGGATGGTGGTGCGGTGAATCGAGGAAGAGTCGGTGAATAAGTAATGGGGGTGGGGGCGAAGGCGGTGTGTGTCTCGCCCACGAGCCAAAGTAGGGACCACGTCGGAGAATCTCGCGAAAAGTTAAAAACTTCCCGGGAAAGTGATCGGGGCTAGTTTCGGGAACTCACCCGGAGATAAAAATGGTATTATATTATTTTCACATAAAATAATGATTATTTAATTAATTAACAAAAGCACGTAGTTACATATTTAATTTTAGTTAGTACAAGTTTTAATAATTATATGAAACTTATGATTATTTTTATTTTCAATTCATATATAATTATACTCTAAGTTTTTTCTTAATAATAAATAACAATGTATAAATACCATTTAATTAATTAAAAATTATAAAAATCTACATTAAGAATATATATTAAATAATATATTTAACTAAAATGGCGTAAGTATTAAATTCATCAATATTTTAAAATTCATAATTCAGGTAGAATTATACTTCAAATCTTTCATAATAATAAATAATAAGAATTACGTGTATATTAAATAAACAAATTTAGTTTAAGTTGTATAATTATTAAAATCTATCAATATTGTTATGATTTCTAATATGGGTAGAATTATGTTCCATTTATTTCTTAATTAAATAATAATAATAATAATAATTTTAAATTAGATAAGTATTAATGGGCCAATTAAATTATTAAAGGCCAATATTTTTAAGATTTATAATTGAAGTGTACTCAAATACTTTGATAATTAAATAATAATAATGATCTCAAATTAGATAAGTATCAATTGACCCATAAAATTATTATTCGGAAAGAGTTAATTATAACGTAGCAAAGCCTACAACGCCATAAAATTGAACAAAAAGCTCTAACTCTCTAATATAAGGTGTGAATATGATTTGTATTTGTTATTTGTCAAATTACCAGAAGAGTTAAGCGAATAAATATTCACAACTCCGATTCAAAACTATAAAAACCAAAAAACTATGAAGTTCGACGTATTTCAATTAGATAGAACTGTCAGCTCAATTTAGTTTTATTTATTTAAAATTTTATTAATTAAGTACTTATATGAATTACTCATATATTATTTGGATATATAAGTTTTCGAAACATACGTTTACATTCAGCTTAAATGATTTTCCGAAGCTTAAGATGATTTATGTGAGCTCATAACAATACCATCTATCTTTCTACTATACTATACATGATATTAACAAGAAATATCCGCTGATATATATAATCTCAAACCAAACTTTAGCTACCGGATTGACACAGAACGAACTTAGACAAAGTACTATCGTCCAGTTCATGTAAGCTTAGAAATTACTAAGCTGCCATTTTAATCCTTCTTTACCATTTTATTTATAGAGAGTTATAAGGCGTGCGCAGTACGGCAACATTCCCAGCCAACCCACACTTGGCGACGCTCAAGATTAGCGTCCAAAACAAGCTCTTGACGTCAATCTGAGGTAGTCTAGACTTTCCCGGTTTACTTCAACTACTCGATCAAATAAATCAGATTAATCTCATGAAATAATAGCCTCTAGAGTATGATACCTAAACAGAGGTAGATCCTGCGTGGATTGGCGCAGGGCTTGTGAGTCTTGTTGACTATACGTAGCTTCGAGAAGCCAACGTAACAACCAGACAAAATACATGAGAATTATGGCTATGTTCAAATAGGTTTGACCTCCACTTTTGTTTTCATTAGTGAACGATAGACTAGCTTCGTTGATTGATTATACAAATAAACAACGTGTTTTTGTACAATAAGCTCGTAGGTTTTACTTGTTTTTTTTTTCCAAGAGATAGTTTAGTCATTACAGACAAATATAAACATATATTTAGATATAAAGACAAAAGTGTGACGTCTCCATTGCTTTGGTATTTTCAAATATGCACCATGGAACTTTGAAAAAAAACCAACAGAATATAATTATCAAAAAATCAGACGAGAGGAATTATTGATTTACAACCAATAAGTGTTACAAAATACAACAAATTTATACATCCCAAAATTACACTATTCATACACGAAAAAATTCTATCCACAAATGGCAGCTAAAGTTCATGCAATAAAAACGGGTAAGAAAGAGAATTTCCTGCATCAAAGCTGCTTTTGGAGAGGACTTTGATTAATTTTCTCATCCTCTTATAATGAAGCTTTCGATCTCTTTAATACAACTATCTCTTGCAACCTCGAGCTGCAATCTCGACTTCGCAGAAGCAATCATGGTGAAAGCAATATTGTATCCGCGCTCCAGTAGCTGTAAATACCTCAAGTCCCGAAGTTCCAACGTCAACATATCTGTATCATGACTAATCGCTTCTTGCAAACACTTCTTCCTAAAATGCAGATGGATCAACACGACATACCAATGCCCATTCTCATCTCTGAATCGCTCCAAATCCTCCTCAGCATGGTCGTAGAACTTTGACAGACACAGCTTCTCTGTATACGTCATTGCCCACAATTATGTCACGCATGTTAATCTGAGCCCAAATATTCGTAAGTGCCAGCTTGCCCACAGATAGTTTTTCCTCCCATTGCTTGACCACGTACTTGCTTGACCAGCTTGCAAACACCTCTCTCAGTTTCTGTCAACGCTTCAAGATCTTTCACTTCTTCCACACTTTGCCAAGCATATGAATATTTATTCTGGGCGATGTGACACAATTGAAATAAGGGGCTTATCATACCCTCAAGTACCGAGGAATCTCCACCCAATGAGTTAATATGAGCGTACACACTGTTCGCAAGCTCTCCAACGCTGGATAACTATTCGATATTATGGGCAGTCCTAAGAGCATACAAGAGAAAACTCGTCCGTTTCATCCTTTGCGTCCGTTTCATCGGTGGTATAGAAGATAAACTCATCGTCAGCCATCTCGGGATGGTAAGACACTGTTTCCGAAGAGGAAACGGAGGAGCAAGGAGTGGATTGAGATTGCAGCTGCCCGCTCATGCTCTCATTAGACGAAGAAGAAAAACATGAGCAATAATCAGAATATTCATCTTCGGCATTGAACTCCATGACTTCCTTAGCGAGACAAACATGTAGCACTAGGCTCGAAAATTATTGGAATCGTTCTGAAAAAACAAAACCACCAATTAGGTTGATCACAGAGTCTCCAATAATGACTGTAGATATTAATGTGATTCTAAAACAACGAGACATGACTAGCTCATATTTCTAATTCACGTTTAACTAAGGCCGAAAAACCGCCTTGAGGTTATTTCCAATCTGAGGCTACAACAAAATTTCTTAATCTACGCGTGTAACTTTTGCTGATCACTAGTTAATTATTTCACAGTTGATCAAGCGGGACTCACTAATTATCAAACGCCCAATATAACGAATCAACTTTCATGAATTTAATCTGAATTTCCAACTCACAGACTTTTAAGTGCAAAATTATTGTGTTCTGAAAAGGGTGAAAAAAGAAAACCAATGTACAATATTGCACTAAAATTAACTGCACAGAAAATAGATGTACGAAACAAAGACCATGACAAAAACACACAAATCAAATGCATTCAAATAATTAATCGTTCTAACTGAGCTTCAAATTTTAAACAACATCCATTAATTTCACTCATCACGTCCTTGCATTCAGAACTTCAAAATATTGATTGGCACAAGAGGTATAACAGAAAGAGAAACTAGCGCAGTAGAACGAAACTCCAACATCATTGATACAGTTTAAGAAACGAAAAGAAAAAAATAAAAAAGCAATGAACTGAAAACTTACTCTTAGTATCTGGATCCAGATAGTAATCAGGACGGCAATTTCGACGATAGAATAAAGTCGTAATAAGTTGCTACGTACTGGCTTCATGTATATATAAAAGTTAGCGTTGAAGTCATCCGTGTGATTGGATAAACATAAATCTCATCTATGTGGATAAACATAAATCTCGTAAATTATCTACTGAAATTATCCACGTAAATTGATAAGTATAAGTTTGTGTAAACAAAATATATCTATATATATATATATATATAGATAGTAATGATAAAGCAAGAACCCATCTAAAGACACGAACTTTGGATCAAAACGAACCTCCAGATTTCAATGGTAGATGTCCAATCCAAGATAGGGCAATCCATTCTCAATCTGCTTCCTCCGGCCACACCTCTTCCCTCTACTTTCTCTGGCTTCCTCTAGCAGATCTCGTCCACCTACGTCCATCCCCCGATTTTGTGCGATCAAGATCACCTCGTCTCAACTACTATTTGACTTCCGACGGTGAGGCAGTGAAGGTGGTTGAAGGGATGGATATCGTCTCAACCGTTATTCGTGCTCCTCCGGCCGATCCCATCGATCTATGTCCTCCTGCTGCTGCTTTGACCCCATCAGTGTAGCTAATCGCAACAATGTTTGAGTCGTTGACGAGATTGACTCCTTTATCTCTTATGTTATTTTTTCAACTTACGTCTTCTGTTAGGGTTTTTGATTACTGCTTTAATCTATAGCCCTGGGTTTTGATGATGGTAAGGTCGTCACTTTTGTAATTTGATATATATGAATTTCAGAACGGTGCATGTTATCATTTGGAAGTCAGGAACTACACACCCATTATTAAAATTAATGAATGAAACTGCAAACTAATATAGATGCAGTCTATACCTTCGAATAATACTAGGGTCAACAACATATGGATTCACAATAGGACAACAGGGAAGATATAGCAAATGCTTATATGATGCTTTCACAATAAGACTTTTCCTCGGTAGATAGAATGCGAGCAATGAAAGAGAATGGGAAGGTCAGAAGAAATAGTTGGGGGTATTTTTGACAATTAAATTAAGCGATCGAAATCAAATGCCAAAATCCCTATCTATAAATGGTTTCACACCCTATTGATGATACGATGAATAGAGCCATGTTATCGAGTATGTCTTGTAGCTATGACTACTATATGTCCAAACTCCATGATCAATGTTCATTAAGTGAAAAATTATACTATTTCAGGTAGAGTTTATTAAAGTTAATATTTTCGTCTTTAAAACTATTACTTGGTTTGATATAGAATTACCATAATCCTCGAAGTTAGAAATGATTGTTCCTCCCCAAGTAATTAAAAGAAATGCATAAAAAATTATAGAAACTAATGATAGAGACGTTAGAAAACATAACATATTTAGAAACTGGTATTTTAAAATATTTTATGCAAAACAATTAAAAGAGTATAAAGAATTATATTATAGCTATTTATGTTGAATAGGATATGAAATTACATTTGTAACCTGGTTCCAAGATGAATTTTGTCTAGAGATCCAAGTTTCAATAGAAACAAAGACTTGGGATACCTGTGATGGAAATACGGTTACGGTTACAAGTAAACATCCTCCTGTTGGTAATATTATTTATGATAATATTGAAACTACTTCCTTTGAAAAATAGTTCCACACAAAGTAGTCAATGAAGATACTACCACTATAATTAAACAAAATAATTATACTTATCTACCCTTACAAACTATTGCTTCTCATTTATCTCAGTGTAAAGAAAAATGGTTACCAAGAGATAAAGGAAAAGAGAAGATAGTTGTAAATGGAGAAAAAATTAAGCGTGTATTAATAAAACCACCAATAATATCTAATAAAAGATTTATTACTAGTATACCACTAAATGATGATTTCTTAGAAATATTATCTAAAAAATTAGGATCTCTAAAGATAAATGAATCTATTAAAATCATTAATGAAGATTCAGATTCAATAGAAGAGTTAATAATCAATTTAGTTCAAAAAAATTGAGATGACAAAACCGTTGGTTTAAGATAATCTATTCCAACTAGAAGACATTATCATCCTAGACCAACACCTACCTCAATTTTATTTAAAGAAAATGCAATGAATTTTGTATGTCCTATCATAAAAAATCTATTTATGAATGAAATATTGATCGACAATCAAAATACCAGATTATCACA
>JAVDBV010024182.1:4979-19320 GCA_032619315.1 Piper longum
CCATGCTCAATGAATGTGATTGGCTACAAGTGGTTTATTAACTCAAAACAAAGAAGGCAAGATTGGTGGCAAATGACTTCAATCAACAAAGGGAACTAGATTATTCAAATGCTTTTAGTCTGGTCATGAGGCCTATAACTATTAGAACGATAGTCTCTATTGTTATGTATTGTTCTTGGCAAATTTTACAGTTAAATGTGCAGAATGTATGCCTACATGTTTTTTTTTCAAAAGGATGTTTATATGGCTCAACTGCCTAGCTATATAAATACTCGTTTTTTAGATCAAGTGTGTAGACTTAATAAGGCTCTTTATGGTTTTAAGGAAACTGTTGATTCTAAGGTTTTGATTAAGCCATACAAAATTCTTCCAAATCATACCTACTTAGAAGATTAAAGAATTGATGGATTGAAAGACAGATCAAGTGGCAGAAAACCAAGAAAAGGAGAAAAACTTCGATTACAACAATTAGAATCTCGATCGGAAGTACGATCGAAAACCGATCGTGTTCGAAAGCTCGATCAGAGACACGATGTTTTATATTTTACCGCTGTTTTATCGTTGGTTTGAACTTTTCATCCTCCTTTACCTCCAAGATGTTGTCTGAGTAATGTGAAGCTTATTTCCTCTCTATATAGGCTTGGAACAATTAAAGAAATCATCAAGATTGGTTTTCTAACCTTTTACATTATTTTACTCTTGTAATTGGCTATCCTCATTCACATCGTAGTTGTTCAAGAAAGTGTGCTTGAAGTGTGTTGGCTTCTTTGAGAAGATTGTTGTTGCTAGTAGAGTCCCCTCTCAAACATCGAAAGGACAATGCTCTGTGCTTGCAAATGGAGTCCCCTCTCCAACATCAAAAGGAAGAAGTGTACACCTAAAGAAATTAGTGCACCCCTATTCTTTATTAGAAAGAATAAAAGATTGCAGTAGATCTGCGAAACACTTAAAAATTGTCTGTGCTTTTATTAGTTTAATTACTATTTATTATTCCTTATTCCAATACCTTCAGTTTGATATATTTGCCTTGGATTTTGGAATTAGGAATTGGATTGGAATACTAATTCAAGTTTGGGTTGAATTAATTTTCTCGCTTGAATTATGTCCTTATTTCAATTCCAAGGCATTGTTTATCACGTGGAATTCAGCTTGACGTATTCGCCTAGCTCTATCTGTGAACTGCTTTTGCATTTTTACTCTAAAGTTATTTATCCATAATTATTCGATCATATAAAAAGTTCATAGACTCAACATAAACACCTCATGCTTGGTGTCATCGCAATATGTGTTTTTTTTCAACTTGATTTTATATGCCTTGCGGCTAATTCTTCTCTATTTATTTATTACAAGGGTTGCATTCTCATTTATGTGCTCGTATACGTTGAAAATATCATTGCCACTAGAACTTACTAATTTAATTTGAAGTTTTTTGTTATCTAAGCTTCAGGTCCTCTCAGCTATGAAGAATTTGGGATGTCTCCATTATTTTTTAGGGATTGAGGTTCACTTTACTAATGGTTACTTTTCTTGTCATAGTCTAAACATATTCTTGACCTTCTACAATGAGCCTCTTTGCTAGATGTCTCCTATTGCGTCAAAAGTCTCTTTATCCTTACATGATAGCAAGCACACATTATAGAAGTCTTGTTGGTGCATTCAATATGTTACAATAACTCGCCTTGACATATCTTTTGCTAGAATTATGGTGTGTCAACTTATGCAATAATTACTATTCACTAACAGGCTGTCAAGCACATCCTAAGCTATCTTAAAGGCACAATCTCTCAAAGTTTTTAGATCAAAGCCTCTCTAAGTTTGAACTTATCTGCCGTTTTGGGTGCAGATTGGATTGGAGATCCTCATGATAATGGTCCACGGGTGTGTTTATCTGGGCTCCAATCTCTTATTGTGGTTTGCCAAGAAACAACCCACCGTATCCAGGTCGAAAGCAGCTGAATATCAATTGCTTGATTTTGTTGCCGCTATATCTCCTTGATTGGCAACTCGTAACAGATTTGGGTATTACTTTGTCAACGCCACCAATTCTCCACAGTGACAACAAGAGTGCTCTTGCCTCCAACCCTGTGTTTCATGCTCGCACAAAACACATAAAGGTAGACAATCACTTAGTGTGTGAAAATGGTGAACAAACATCTGGTTAATCACTTTGTTACTTTTGAAGAACAGATGGCTGGTATCTTCACCAAGGCCTCGTGATCACCTTCGTTTCTCCAGCTGCCTTCCAAGCTTCAACTTCATGACTTACAGTTGAGCTTGATCTGGCATATTGGTGTGCAGCTTAAGCATTTGACTCAGTCATCTTACCATTTATAACTTAATCATTATTTAGTTCCTTTGTCTATTCCCTATTTATCTCAACTTCTGGTACTCTTATTCTATTTATTTATATGAATAATATACAGCACTTGAGTTTTCATTAATATTTACCCAACATCATTTTGGTAATTAGATAACAAATTAGCTTTAAGGATTTTCATCATATAAATTCATCTTATTGATAATAAGAAGTAACATAGGTCATTGGTGACAGCCTACATAATGGGGTGAAAGAAGAAAAGAAGAACAAGATAAATTAACCCAAAAGAAACCAAACATGATCACACATAAATGTGTTACCTTCGCAAATTCATCAACCAAATTATCAAGGAGCCTTTGTTGAGCCTTTGCCTTCCCCATCATTGAAGGCATCTCTTTTTTGAGATGGCTGATAATGTAGGAATGAATCTTTGCAGCTCTTGCACGTTTAACAAATTCATTTATCTGCCATAATATCAAATTTCTTTCAACTAGCTTGTGTGAAATGGTAATTTATCTGCAAATTGTAAATGTCAAAATTATTCATACTCGGCGATCACAGGCCTTCTTGGGTATATCTTTCAAATCAGAAAGCAGGTCTTCTTGCTCTCTTTCAAATAATTCTTTTCCAAAAGGACCCACAACAGTTTCATCAAAAGGTTTATCATTGAATGACCTGCCATAAAAGGAAACATTTTACGTAAGTCTCAGGCTTACCCCAATTATTAGTATTCAAGAAACCATTGAAAAGCTAACAGTGAACACTTGTAGCCATGAGATAAAACATGATCAATTCTCGAGTCTAATATCATCATCATAGTCATCGTCATTGTGGTTTAATCATCATCAAGATGGTCAAGTACATGAAACTTAGACCGCAATTGTACTCAATATGTAAAGATTAAATCATAAATGAGTATATCCTTTTTGCACA
This sequence comes from Piper longum, assembly GCA_032619315.1. NCBI lineage: Eukaryota > Viridiplantae > Streptophyta > Magnoliopsida > Piperales > Piperaceae > Piper > Piper longum. The sequence goes on from JAVDBV010024182.1 coordinate 8,230, forward strand.
ACTTCATCAACGTTCATGTACTTTCCCTCCACCTCTATTGTGCATATAACAAGATGATGAACATCTCTTCAATACCACCTTAGGGGTCTCTGTAGCACATTTCCAAGCCATCTTAAATAAGTGTTGTGAATGTTATATGCTATTATTGAATTCAAAAGTGATTATATGAATATTTTATTTATGCTTATAGACATCAATTCCCTGTCAAACTTGAATACTCGGAAACTAGCCATTTACAAGAGAACTACTTAATGATATGGAGCACGGTGGCTTGACTAAAGATTTAAGACCATCCAATAGAATAAAATCATCCTAATTGCTTATGAACAACTTATGTCACCCACAATTATAGTACTCAGAATTGCTTGTACAAGTTGTGTTTTCAAATACTAATCATTGCCCTCTAAGATTTGGTGGATGATGATGAGGATGGTAGCAAGGACAAAGATAATTGCTTGTACCCAAAACAAAAATGCCTACTTTGACTTTGTAATATGTAAATAATTTAAAACATATATTTACCCAATATAAACTCGCATGACTTCAGGAGTATTCAGAACCTTTCCTAGCGACCACATAAGTGCACCATAAACTCTCATCAACTGTGATTTAATGGCATAAGATAAGATATGACATATAGATAAGAAACAAATCAACACACAATTTGTTTAAAAAATAGATGATATAAAAAAAATATGATGATATACCCCTAACAATAGAGTAGAAACTAGTTGCACCTATTATTTTAGAGAATTTCTAAATACAAATCCTAAGATATAACATAGTACCAAAAAAATAATAGAGCATTACAAAATATGTAGAGATTATGAAATTAACGACGATAAATTTGCAAATTATAAACTTTTTCACTTGTCTTCAACAATCAGCAAAATTGTGAGGAGTCGTGTTCTTACTTGTTGTGTGTCAACTTGGTCTGCCTTGTTCAGAACAACTCTAATTTTGTCATCATGACCACGTAAGGATCCGATTACCCGCTTAAATTCATCACTTATATCAAGCTTATGAGGATCAAATAAAAGAAGAATTAGATCACACTTTGCAGCAAACCACGATGTGACGCCAGTGAAATCATAACTACGCTGTGTTCTTTGCTTTTCCCCTGAGAGTACTCCAGGAGTATCAACTAATGTAATATGCTCTAGCAGCTTTAGACATTAAAAGAAACAGTTAGTTTGGACATTAGAAGTGATGAAGACAATTTCCAGTGAACATGAGAGACAACTCACTGGATGTGGCATTTGCGAGCACTCAAATTTTGATAAGAATGCAGTTCCAAATGTGGTCAGGCCACTAAATGGCATGTCTGCTTGCACAGCAATCGTGTTCCCTGGAATGCTCCTTTCATCAGGGCCAGACTAATAAAAACGAATAATAAGAGAAAAGAAAGTTAAATTATCCAACTTGTTGTAACCTAATTATAACTGAAAGAGATACAATTCTTAATATGATTACAAATAAAAACAATTTCAAAGTCGATTGTGTGTCAGCTTGTGTAGTATACATACCATAACAACAACAAATCTGTCTGTTGTGGGTTCTGGACCAATATGAGCCCCTAAATATAGCAATAAAAACAATTAGAACATTGACATTTGTTTCTACAATTACTTTAGTTTATCATTGTCACAATTAGTGATGAATAAATAAAAGTTAATGTATCACCTGGGTAGTTGGTGTTAAGTAAATGCTTAATAAATGTTGTTTTCCCGGTAGAGTATTGACCAAGGAGCATGACCATTGGCTTTGCATCAAAATCACTATTTGTCTACACCCAAAAACAAACCCCAAAAAGTGTGACGTGTGAAAATCCACAGCATTCAACATATCAACAACATAGACAAATAAAATTTAGGACATTTGAATGAGCTGATAGTTCATAGATTACTGGTGAAAAGAAAGATGAAAAAACTATCGACTAACCAGTAAGGGAGAAACAAAATCATTAAAACGGTAAGTAACTTCTAAGGGCTTCAGCTTTTCAATGTACAACTGCTTCAAGCCATCAACAATGGATGTAACAGAGCTAAGTGAAACCTAAAATAAGTTAACCAATATAATTAAATACAGGTACAAATTTATTTGCAAATATATATTACTGCAATAAACATGACAACTATAAAAAAATGTAAAATCACTAATTACACCTATCCACAACAAAATAACATATAAAAAAGTAGAAGTAAGAAGCAAAAGAAAAAGAAAAAATAAACTTATTGATGCAACAGCATATAAGGAAGTTCACTGAATATGCCTCACTTAATATTTATATTGCAATAAGGCATTATGTTGCCACAGTTAGGCTTTGTTTTTTAGCTTTCTTCTAACACTATAAATAGAGGATCAGTTGTTCATTATAAGAGGGATAATTTGATGACTAAAGTTTTTCTATTTATCTCATTCTCTTGTTTGTCTCTTTTCTAAATTCTTGTTTCTTATCAATCCTTCTTTTAAACGAACCTTTATTACTTTTACCACTAACAGTTAATGCCAAAAGGAATAAAACATTGTATGGAAGAACTACCCTTTTTGCAGACTTGGATGTGAACCACTGAGGAGTCCGTGATTGCTGCTTAGTATTTCCTGCAAATGCTCAAAATTATAAATGAGACAAATTAAGCATCCAAAATGTTGTATGGTCTAGAAAAGTGAACATAAACTCACCATTTATATCTGGCTCAATTTTCACAGGTGATCGGTTGCTTTTCTGAAATTTTAAGAAATAGCATATATGTATGTAATGATCAAGACAGATGTTAAACGTGAAACCTATCTACCAAAGTAAGCAAACTCACAGCTAATAACATATCCAAGCCTTCCATCGAAGGTAATTTCAAAGTCTCTACATCTGAACACAAAAAGAGAAATTGAAATAGAAAACAAAAAATGTGCCCATTTGAATGAAGTGTAGATTCAAGTATACATAAAAAGCAAAAATATATCATGTTTTACCTGAATGCGCAAGGATACCTTGGGTGATATCGTGCCCTTTTTGTGCTAAAGACACAAGCTAGAAGATGCGAAGATTTAGTACACGTACATGGAAGATAGACAAATTTAAAAAGAAAAAAACAGATATATAGAAAGCTAGGAATAGCAGAAGCATGGCATATGAAATCGAAAGCAAAGGAGAAGGTACCTGCATTGCATTGACAAATTCGTTGAAACCGAGATATCCTTGTCTCTTAGAATCAGCAATACCCCAAATCTTGACCACAAATAAAAAGGTAAGACTTGTGGGAAGATAAATAACATAGCAGCATTGAACCAAATAAGAAGTAATAACTTTATGGTTTTCTTTTTTTTTTCTTGCTTTTTTTTTAAAAAAAATCAACATAGGCATAACAGTAAGGATGGAGGAAGCGACGTGCCAAAAGGGAAGAGGGAATGGAAATGGGAGGAAAAGAACCTGTTTAAGTTGGGACCGTGATAAATTGGACATGGAGAAGAAGTTGATAGCATCCGGTCCGGTGATCCGCCCGTCCCCATCTGCAGAGACAAGTATGATCTAAGAGAGAAAAACAGAGTGAACAAAAACGAAGGCCAAATGAAATCAAAACCTGAATCGGCATAAGCAAACCAATCCTGGTAGATCTGCTGGTGCTCACGGGAGCAAGAAGCGAGTGTTGGGGTTGAGAACTCCATTGACAACCTGCCACAAGGAATAATGGCGACGGCACTCGCCCAGGCTCAGATCATTGATTTTCCTCCCAAACATAAACGAAAACCTTATGAATGACGGATTTAAACAATGCCCACAATGGGATAATTTTATCACACATTATTCTCATGGTTTAAATAAATGTTACATCCTATGAAATTACAATTACTGCACATGTTATAACGAATATGTTAACATAATTTATATTACATTACGTATTAGAATACAGTTTAACTCGATTTATCCCTATATTAAAAACTTTTAGATATTTACTTAACACTCCTCCAAGCTGCGAGTGGCAAACGGTGAATTTTATTGTGGGACAATCATGTTGTATGGGCCCGGCCCCTGGTCAAAATATTAGCTCCTTGGTCACAAGTTGGAATGTACCCAACATTGTGCAAGACGTGTGGGAATAAAGTGGTAATCAACCTCTTAAAATAATAATTTATGAGCGGGAACCTCCTACGTAAGCTAAATGATACAAGACTCTTAGGATCAGAAAATTATTACGAAAAAAAATTTGCCACGGAAGTGCACTACAAGATAGCACGACAAAGAGAAACACATAACGCATACCAAATCAACACATACATTTGGAGCGGATAATAAATTGGACAAACGCATTGATCGAGGAAACCAACACTAACTTGTTGCAAAAAACGTGAAAATACTGCTAAGGACTAACCCCTTTTACCCAAAAGGGGTTAGTGAAATTGACAATTATTTGCATCTAAAAATTTGGATTATAATCTACATTAATGAGTTAATAAGATTAATTTTTTAAATATAAATTGTATTCACATAATTTTCATATGATTCAAACTTTAATCCAAAAAGCCCTAAAAAGCCGTTAATTAAATTACATTCCTCCCACCCTTGTCAATCTAATTCACAAGCTTGTGGGCTTAAAAAAAACAAAAGGTGAAAAAATATTACATTAAATTTATAACTTAAACTCATTAACAAGAGAATATCATTCAAAATAAATTAATTTACAATGAAATACTATTTTTGATGGTAATCTTCTTTAATAATATAAATTAGATTTCATGATTCAAACTTACAATAACTAGATCCAAACATGTTCAGAGTCCAAAGATAAGTTTCTGCAACCCAAAAGTTAAAAAAGAAGGGTCATTAACTAGGCAAAACAAAAACACATAAAGTCCTCCAGATTCTCCAAGGAAATAAAATTGGGAGACAGAATTGGAAGAGCGAGCAGGCAGACCTATCTTTAGGATACATATCAACTTTCTCAGCCAACACAACCAAACATGTAAAAGGGGAGGGGAGGGGGGTAGGGGAAAGGAAAGGAAGGGAAGTGACGAGAAGGGAATTCATCCAAGGGTTTGAAATATGGGAGAAGGCAGTGCTCTTTCTCTTGCTCTTCAATTTTTGTCTCTAAAAAGGGAAATAGGAGGAGAGGGGGCACTAAGATGCCATCTTTCACAAGGTCGATCTAGGGTAAAATTTTCTCCCTAAATCCTTTCATATGTGGCGTATTCTTATCCCTGAGAACATTCAGCCTTCCACAAGTTATACAGTAAAAGATAAACTCCTATAAGCAACTCCCAAATACTACTCATAGTGCTAGGTCACTATCACAACTTAGAGGTTAACTAATCACCAAAACCAATCAAAACCTCAATATCAGCTCCTTGGTTTAGTCCCAACACTTGATACTACCGATATCTAACTACCAAATAATTAACCTCTTACCGATCACTGCTTTTTGCTCATACCTGATATCCTTTGCAGCCATTGCACTCGAGTATTACACCACTCTCGGTTAGAAAATTAGCACCCAAACAGATACTTCAATTGGGGTTAACTCTTACCATTGTTTGCACTTTGATCAATCACACACAAGCACACTTGATACGATATTCTTAGTTATCAGTACTCCCTACAGATGAGCTGTCCTGAGAACCAGGTAGTAACCCTCTTAGTCACTACCCGATCTTTAGCAAACACCAATTCTTGTGTTTGGTTGTGCCGGCCTTTGCTCTTCTTCATCCTCGTAACCAATCCTCGTAACTAGTCATGTGGTAAACTTCGACCATAACCCGGTACTAAAGTTCCTTGCTTGATTGTGACAAACAACAAATAAATACGCAGATCTATGGGAACTACTCCCAACCTTATATTAAAGCAATAATACAAGGAATATAAGTACTCAAATCCTCTCAAACACTCACTTGACCTTGTGGACAGCCCTACTAGGCCTGGCCCAAATGCTACTTGTTCACAAAGGGACTCAACCGGATCACCCCTCTAACAAGTAATCCTCATAACGACACACCCTCAGTCGAACTCCTCAAGGAGAATAATTAATATATGAATTTAACTCAATCAACCATGAAACAAAATTAATAAATAAGGCATGTACAAGAGTACCTTAGTCAAGCCCCAAAGATCCCTTAAAGTCCAAAGTTTGGATCCCTACACTAAGAGATAGACCATGACAACTTCCGTCTTCTTTTTTTCTTCCTTGATTCAGCCCTCTTCTTACAATGGAAATGTTGAGAATTCTCCTAAGTCCTCTCAAAGACATCCTCCCTCTTTTATGATTGATCATTTTTTTATGATGATCCTATATGTCTAAGGAATCGACCTATTTATAAGAATTGCTTCCTAATTTGTTATAATCTCCAACTTGGTTAATAGGAAATAATCCACACCTTATCTAACTCTTCCTAACCCTCCTCTCCAAGTCTAACAAGAACTCAACACATTCCTAGATGAACTCCTAGGCTCGTGGAAGAACTCCCTAGGCCATAGAACCTCAAACCCAAACATCTGATTCCTGATAGGATTAGGGTTTGATCTCGACTCCACCAAGACTCCCTCTTGGCTCCTTAGTCAACCTCAATGTCTAAGTCTAGCACTTCTCCAAGTCATTCTAGACCTCATCCTTAAAGTCTCGATCAAGTCCATGTCTACTAACAAGTCCATGCCTACTAAAAAGTCCCACGGTCACCAGCTAGCCCACATGCACTACCGCTATCAGTAATCCTACTTACACTAGGATTCCTAGTGCAACTCGGAAACCTAGACTAAATCTCGGAACTCCACTTTCCAGCTCTCAATCTTCGCCTTGCACTCATCTAGCACTCTCGGTAATGCTCGGTCACTCTTCTCAGTACTCCTGAGTCCAGTTCTCGGCATCCTCGATAATCAACTCCTAGCACTGCCAACAATTTCATGCGCTGTTACCGGAACCTACTTCTTGGCATGATCGATCACCACTCTTAGGCATGCTTGGTAACTCCAACCAGCAGCACTCTATCATGATCAGCATTTGTAATCCGTACTCAACATCTTGAGGTTAATTTCGAAGCCGATGGCCAATGCTCGGTAAACACTTCTTATGACCCGATGAACTATTGTAGGTTACCGAATTGGTACCACTTGATTCCATTCCTTTGAACTCGATAGCACTCATATGTGTTCTGACAACCTCTTAGCATCCATGCTCGGTTGTCATTGTAATTATGAGATACGATCACTAGTTGTAAGTTGTTTTCACTTTTGTGATAGCACCGACTACCTTTTATAGACTAAGTATACCTAGGCACAACACACGAACCCTAGGTATCCGGGAAGCCTATGAATCAAGGCCGTAGCACCATCTTACTACATCTACACTTCTTTCTTTTATTTATTTCTTAGACCATTAACCAATCTTATTCTTTATTATTTTCATCATTATTATTATCATTAGGAGTTTATTTTCTTGTAATTAATTAATATTGTAAAACCCGTGATTTGAGTCATGATTTTATAGTCGTTAGCCAATCGGTTCAGCCGTCGGTTCAAGTTGAGTATATTTCAGAACACATATACTGAGCCGACGCCGGTTGCGTGTATAAGCCATGAGGGTCATGTGTACCTGAGTATGTGATGATAACGTCATGAATGAGCAGATAATGAGTTATTAGAATATATGGGAGTATACAGTTGATGATTTTAGATTTCTTTATTTTGTGACTGTAGAAATAGTTTTATACCATTTACCACGTTAGGATGCGTTATGGGGTAGTTTGTGTGAGTTGATAGCTATAAAGCATGTCATTTGGATGTTATGATGGCATGTTATTTTAGGGATTTTTTTTCAATTTTTCTAGAATTTTTTTAGAATTATTTCGATTTAGATATTATTCTTGACTCAAGCCGAAGATGAGTCAAATTTTATTTACAAGTTTGCATTGAGTTAAATATTCACCCCCAACGCTTCCTCCCATTTGCAAACCCTAGCTGCCCCACTATGCACAACCACTGTAGGCACCGCCCAGTCCCGGTGTAGCGTCGCCGTGTCGCCCTGATTTGCCCCGGCCATTGTCCGGCCGCTGCGACTTTGGATTGCCGCGGCTAGCATGGAGATCGCGTCATGGTCGGGTCGCCGATCCTACCACCGGCGACCGTCGCCGTCTCAGTCCAGTGGCCGCCTCACATCACCGACTACCCAGCGACCTTCCCCGACTGGAATTGGAGCTGATCGCCGCCCTGGCCAGCCGGATCTAGCCACCCACCACCGGCGGCCCTGTTTTGCCATTTTTCGGCGAGCCGCTTCCTCCATCGGCCACATCAACTCCACAGACGCATCGGGCTCCCCGAGTTGGTTCCAATTGTACCCAATACCACCACTTTCCGGCCAGTAGACGCCACAGGCGATTGTCGCCGAAAAACCACCAGAGAGCTGCTGGAAAACCATGGAAACCCGCCGGAACCTGCTGAAAAATCAAAATTGTTGGAATTTGTTGGAATTCACCAGATCTTCCGCGGAGTTCTACCTAGTCGAACCCGATCGAACTTCGGACTTCGTTGAGCGCCGAATTCGAGGTTCGAGATGCACTTACACCAAAACCCTAACTGTTGCCAATTGCTGATGACGCGAGGTATAATTACCTCTAATTTGATTGATTATATTTGATGATTGTTAGCACAACATGTTAGGATTTATTGATTGATGTAATTAAGGTATAATTATTGATAATATAATAAGTGGCATGGTTGGATCAATTGTGAATGAAGTGATAAGTTGCATGAGGTGATTAATAGTGTATGAAGGTTAAGTGACTAATGAGGTAGTCTGAGCATGATAAGTGGCTAATGTAATTAGAAAAATATAATAAAATTGATATGAATAGGGTGACTTAGAATTATTTACATTAATAATTGTTTGACTACTGATAAATGTTTACATTGTGCGTGTGGTAATTATATGAGTTTGATGCATCATGTAGTTAGCGGGCGTTAGTATTTGGTTATGATATGTAGATACGGAGTAGGAGTTCGCCGCTTAGGCGCGATGACACGCTTGGAACTTCTACCAGGTCCGTTTAGGACTCGCCTCTGTTTTATGCTCTATTCCATCATATATTTGGTTTTCTACTTGCAGGACGAGTGAAGTGGTTTATTGAATCCCATTTAACTCGGGCCATTTAGCCGATCGCATTTCCAGATTAATAATCCTCGAGGATGAGATCCCTCGAGTATGGTTTTCAAAACAAGATTCACCACAAGTTGCCTTTGGGCCTATTATATTAAATTCCCTACCCAGGCTTATATATATAGTTTTCTTGTTTTCAGTGGGAGATGGAAAGAGGGAGGGGGCAATGTCTTCAGATAGGGCATGTGCTTGTCTGCAAGTTAATGTTGGGGAGGATCCACTTCATCCTGAGGGATCCTGCTAACTCCGTGTTTGAGTTCCTCACACCCAGAGAACATGGTGGTTTACAGGCACTGTTTAGTACAGTGGACGTTTGGACTTGTGGTTCAAAGGGAACTAAAGGCGACTTCCTGAGAGTACTTGGCCTTCGACTAAAGGCTAAGAGTAATATGGAGGACGTAGAGGGTTAAGATGAACGAAAATGAGATTTGATGTAAAACTTAATAGATGAGATGGCCAAAGAAAGAGAATGAGATGGAAAGGGGACGCTGCCGCTCGAGGGCGACGGCTCCCATTTATGCCCTTATGAGAGTTCTTGAGGAAGTATATTATGATTTTCATTCAACAGGAGGGTTAGCTCTGCTGTGCCAATTTGATATTAGTTATTTTTCGGACCGGTAACACTCATTACTGACGGCTTTTTATAATATATGTAAGTGATAAGCTTGATCGGATGTGCTAGCTTGGACGGAGGAGCAGAAAAATCTCTTACACACACACACATGTTTAATGATTGAATGTTTAATATTGTGTTTATGATTTTATTATATTGAAATTGATGTGAAAAAATGCAAAGAGATGATGATACGCGGTGATTGAATGTTGACATGATGATACGATGTGAGTTATGAAGAGGATGTATAGGTGGGTTGAGACCAAGGCTCGAGAATGGGTACATAGTAGATTATAATTTATGAATGAAATTGTTAATATGTCTATATATAATTGTATATATTGTTTTAACAGGGTGGCCCATAATTGCACTTTTAGGGGAGACTCTGTCCGTTTTTATTTAGAGCTTTTTTTTGATTTTATTGTATTTGTGTTGATTTGTGTGAATTGATTTTCATGTCATCCCTGTAGTGACATGTCAGGATTTTTGTAAATTCATCCATACAGAAAATCATATCTTCATCTTAAAATAACGAGAACAAATCTAGGTCGGTTTAACCGAATCTATTAAATTAGCAAACGGTTCGGTCACCGTTAACATTTCTGGTCAGTTCATTGGTAAGCCGAGTCGGGGTATTAAAAATATAATTAAAAAACTTTTTATTACATTAATTAAAAAACAAAGATTTTTTTAGCACCTTGCCCTTTTTACATTATAATTAATTCCAATCCCACATAGATCTTAAGGCCCAATAATATTTTTGTAATAAAAATTTTAAATTATTATATATTATTAAAACATTATTTTTTAAGAAAAAAGTTTAGAATAGAATTCTATGCATATTAAAATTTTGAAAAAAATCATAAATTATATTTAATTAATATAATTTTACTAATATTACAAACATTTATTTATAAATACCTGATCAATTAAAATTATTAATTTTTAAGGGTGTATGGCTTATGATCTGGGTATAAAGTTTAAGGTTTAGGGTTTAGGGTTTAGGGTTTAGGGTTTAGGGTTTAGAACTTAGGGTTTAGGGTTTAGGGTTTAGGGTTTACGGTTTAGGGTTTAGGGTTTAGGGTTTAGGGTTTAGGCTTTAGGGTTTAAGGTTTAGGGTTTAGGGGTTAGGGGTTAGGGATTAGGGGTTAGGGGTTAGGATTTAGGGTTTAGGGTTTAGGGTTTAGGCTTTAGGGATGAGGGGTTAGGGATTACGGTTTAGGGTTAGGGGTTAGGGTTTAGGGTTTAGGGTTTAGGGTTTAGGGTTTAGGGTTTAGGGTTTTGGGTTTGGGGTTTAGGGTTTGGGGTTTAGGGTTTAGGGTTTAGGGTTTAGGGTTTAGGGTT
>JAVDBV010024221.1:0-19385 GCA_032619315.1 Piper longum
ATTGACAAGTACTTGTCAATTTGTTTGCCATTAACTAATATACTAATTAAGGAACTATATTACTACGAATATAATCAGATTTTCCTAATTAAATCATGCAAGTTCGCATTCTAGTTATATTGAATGGTAATTGCGATGGGTCAATTAAGTGATACAGAAAAGATGTAAAACTAGCTAGTGATCACGAGGAACTTTGATGTTCATTAATTGTGATGTCCCAAAGTGAGACTTAACTAAAAGGCTTTGTCATCCATGCCCCAACGTTCACAACTTTCAAAGGCATTAATCAAGAGGGTAGCTTTGTTTCATAATTGACAACCTCTACCAGCATATTGTATGGTTCATCATGCATGCATGTCCTGCAAAGATAAGGCTTCTTAATTGACCAATTTAAATCATCGTTCGCCATGGGTCGTCATTACAAAGAAACAAACTGCTTGTTTGCAATTTGCTTTAATTTTGTAAGCATTAAGGTTACGATATATGCTAATGAAATGGAGGACAATATAAGCAATAGATTAAAGATTACGACGCCAAATTGTAAGTAAGGAATCGATTATCTATTATCTCCTTGGGCCGTGCAAACTTACAATAAATTTCCCCTTGTTTTTCTAGATAAATCGAGTAGTAAATTAGCGAGCTAGCTAGGTGGAGAGATCAAATTGAAGGCGGGATTATAGGAGGGCTATTAAAAATGAGAAGCTACAGTGAATCCAAAGGAGCTCGGCTGCTACTGCCCACCCACCGCCAAATTTTGACTTTAGGCCTCCGTAGTAAAGGAGCGTGCACTGACACCGTTATACATCCGTCACCAGCTCTCTAAATTTTTGGCTGGCCGATTGCGCCATATTTTTGTGCTCTTGTGAAAACATTTAGCCATACCTTTTATACAACCTTGCTATGATATATTATAAGCCAACCAATAAACACAAACAATACTTTAAAAAACAAACCACCCAACTCATTTTTTCGCAAACTGAATGATTTAATTAGTTACAATAAGTGCATAATTTTTTAAGTATAATTGAAAACCGTTCGATTGTAATAACTAAGTTCTTTCATAATTTATAAAAAGTTGGTCATGTTTCAAGTGGATAAAAATTGTTCGTTTGAAATAGATGATTTTTTGAAGTGGGCATCTACTTGGAAATTGGGGGAACAAATATATGTACAATCTTTGTGCTTAATTTAAACTTATCTTCACAAAACTCGGAGAATGGTACTATTCCAACAGGTAAGAAAAGGTGCAGAAAGCACAGTTTGAAGCACTGACCCGGACAAATCGAAACTGAGATTGAATCCATGTTAACAAGATCCAACTAGAATAAGTCTCTTGTCTGTTAATCTGGATACAAACACATTGACATCAATGTACTGATGCAGGCGGCCGGTGAATGACAGTCGGCAGAAGCTTTTTTCTTTGATAAAATTCAGAAGCATTTCATGTGTATAATTAGTGTACCACACCAACGCTGTGTTTTAAAATTGATTATGGCTGTCAGTGCTTCTATCTACCGGAATGCAGCCAACCCACGTTAAGCCACTTAAAAGCCAAGCATAGATGCATTTAATTTCTTCCATCTTAACAAGAAGAATTTCCCATTTTTTGGTATCTCTACTTGGACTGTTTATAACTGGCGTTCCCGAAATGAAGTAGTGCTCGGCACGTACGTACCATAAGAAAGAATTAATTCATACGACAAGCAGTAGAAATTATAGGTTAAACAGCAATTATATAAGAATTTGTTGAATGAAATGAATAATGCTTTGCATTAACATTTTTTGGTAGAATGCAAATGGGCTACAAGTTCCAACCTATCAATCATATGAACATATTAAACATGATATAAATTAGTGTTGGTGTCACCAAGGTCTTGCTTATGAAATGGTCCATCGCACGGGGATGGGCCTGGCTTGGACTTTCTAATAATATATATGGGCTTCAATCAGTAATCACCAATATCACTGTGAACATGTTTTACATTGAGTAGTGATGATATGCATATAATCAATGAAGTTTTATCTTCAAATATGTACTAATAACCTGCAAAGCTGGATCAGGAGCCGCCTTAAAACAACAATAAAGAATTATTGGCAATCAAATCATAGCACCGGCGTGGACAACACTAAAATGGATAAGTTGAAATTCTTGTTCTCGCTCTTGAAGCCGATTCTTTTGGTGGGCCTCTTTTGGATTCGTAAAGCAGGACACAAAAGCGGCCCATCAACGAACCGGGGAAGGTTTCGTGGAACAAATGCAGTTAGCAGGTACATAAACCCGTGCCCCATGTCGTCTTAGAGTATTGGTAGGTGACGCTGAATGATGCCCTTTTATTTTTATTTATTAATAATAAATAATACGGGTGTATCTTTGTAATTTCTTATAAAATAATTTATTGTGAGGTCTTTTCTCTTTTTTTATTGGTTATATAAAGATAAGTATGGTTGGTATGTAATGAGTGATATAATAACCAGCTCATTGCTTAATATTATTATTTTTTATGTAAAGGGAAAATAATTTTTTTAAAAAGTTAACTTGGTGGAAGAATTGGACATATAATTACGGGAGTTTTTTAATTGTTTAAAATACTTTCATTTAAGCGAGAGTTATACTTAATAAAATATATATTTCTATGAAACAGATGGGCCGCCGTGGGCTGCACAAATCTCACAAACACCCAACCATGATGGCAAGCATATGTGGCGTCGAGCCTTGTATTGGGGCGATCGGCCTGACGGGGACTTCAGCCATCGCAATTTATTTAAAAAAATATTTGTTTTAAAAATGGAATTGAATTGGTTTGAGTATTTTTTTTTATTTAGACTTGAGTTTCATATGAGAATTGCTAAAGTTATTTTTTTTTCTTTTTTTTTTGGGTAATTATGTTTGATTCTCCGATGAGTGAGTAATATCAAAAAAATTCCCTCCATTTAAGCTAACCCCTTTTTCAATATGCATGGTTGCAATCAAGTAGTGTAAGCCTGAGTATATATTTATGATTTAGATATGGAATCCCCTTACTGCCAGGGTCAACTTTGTTTGGATCGAAATTAAACGTCATTAGCATAAATAAACATTTGATGACCAGTGTGTATGACCCACATGTTGTCCCACGGCCCACACTTGTCATTTAACTCCTCCCACTTGGGCCTCATTCCACGAGGGGCCACCAGACCACGCCCTATCCACCCCCTTTTCGTCTTTTCCCACCTCCCCGATGGCTCCCTCGTTATTCCACCACAAAACCAAGGGCAACCCTTCAAATAAGTTCCCAATAAAGAACAACCCCCAACATTTTCCTGCCTCATCGACCAACTCCTTTTCTTCCTCGTCTCCACTCCTCTCGATAATTCTTCTTCCCTCGTCGGTAAACGCCCGCCGCCGTGTTTTCCGCCGCCGGCGAGCTCTTTCCTGGCCACCTCCGGCCGATACCCCGCCGGCGGCCCAATTCCTATCTCCGTCGTCGCCTTGTTGTGATTTCGCCATTATACCCCTCAGTTTAATCAGCTCCACCGGCTCCCCTGTCATTATATATATAGATAGATATATATTATTTTTGTTTGAAATAAAGTTTTTTTTTTTATTGAAATGTATCTCGATGCTGACGTGGCGCCGGTTTGAGCCGATGCTGAGCCGAGGGGTGGCCTCGGGGAAGCGGAAGGAGATGGAGGCCACGGGGAGGACACCGGCCAGCGAGGAAGAGGAGGAGGTGGGGGTGGTGGTAAAAGGGAACCAGCTCTTAGCCGGGTACCTGGCCCATGAATTTCTCACGAAGGGCACGCTCATGGGCCAGCGATGGGATCCGGCTCGGGCGGTGGCGGAGCCGGTGGTGAGGATGCCGACGATGAAGCGTGGAGCCGCAGCCGTGGATCGAGCCAAGCCGGCGCCGATGGGGAGCTATGCTGACGTGGCGCAGCTGGTGAAGACGGAAGGGGCGTGCGTCCCGGGTGTTGTCAACCCGGCCCAGTTGGCCCGCTGGCTTCAAATGTAGACCCGACCCGAACCGGCAGGATCCGACCCTTTTTAAACAGCTTTGTGGGCAATGGAGACATGCAGAGCGTTTATCCGTCTCTCTGTCGTTTTACTTACTTCAAATGTCGTTAGCTGATCATGGTGTAGAATTTTCTGGGCGTTGTTGATCTTGGTCATTATGTCTGTACACATAACGGTGATCCTGTATTTGTCTGTATTCTTAGTGCTTATTGCTGATTCCATGGCTGCAAGGTGGTTGTTCTTAAGTACTACGCTTGCGTTCTAAATATCGATTCAAGTATTTTATTGATTTTCCTCGTGTGGCATCTGATAGCTAGTTTTTCTGCTTTTAGTCTGCATGTAGGGGGGAAAAATGTTATTGTAATATTGGTGCCTATCAGATCATATACTTGGAACTTTTATATTCCGTCCCAATGTGTTATAAAGCGTTTTAAATTTAGTTAGTGCTGAACTTTTCTACTAATCTGTTAAAAATGTAGCCGAGCAAGATAAATTTTAGCAAATCATATATGTGTCATCTCCTCGTATATATGTTGCTGAAGTACCTCTTTGCATACATGATGTAAACGGTTGATTGCTGCAGCTTGGAAGTTGGAAGGTAGTGGACTTGTGCACTCTTGTCAAATGTATCAAGATGTGATTATATGTAATTACTACAGGCAGTTTCTTTTTATTCTTCTTTTATTTTTTTTGGAGCTAGATGTGGCATTTCTTTTGGAGGAGTCAAAGTTGATCAATTGCATGAAGTATATCAGACATGCATGGGACAGTGATTGTGTAAAAAATTTAAAATTTAAAATTTGGAGGTCATAATTTTTTTAGTATTTGGATATTTTGAAATTGAGTAAAAAAAATTTCAATTTCATATAAAATAAATCTATATAAAAATTTTATAAAGTAATATTTTGTAGGGGTGTAAATGAGTTGAGCCGAGCCGGATATGGATGTTTTTGAATTTTACATGATTTTTGATAAGTATGTTTTGAGCTTGTTTGAGCGTTTAATGAGCTTTGATCTATTATGGGTTGAACCTAGTTCGTCCAAAAATCATGGTACTTGGGCTTAACTTGTGTTTGACTCGTTATTTTTTGATTTGAGTTTGAATTGAACAAATATTTGTACTTGGCTAATGCTCGACTCATATAAGATCAAAAAAAAAAATTCTAATATTTTATTAGTTTAATGTGACCACATTAATATTGACGAGTCGAGTTGAGCCGAATATTTTTTTGAGTTTGGACATATTCAACTCGATTTTCGAGCCAAATACTCCTTAATTTAAGCTTTGTTCATTCTTCAACGAGTTATTTATTTCGAATCGAGTATTTTTTCGAGTACAAAATTAACAGGCACAAGTTCAAACTGAATAGAACTAAACGTAAAATACCTGCGAGCAAGTTTAGCTTATTCACATCACTAGTATTTTGTTATATAATATAATAAAAATTAGAAAAAATTTTAGGAGACATGCACTCATGCACATTAAAATAAATTTTTTATTTTTATTTTATTTTTTTACTATTTAAATATATTACAAAAATTTAAAATTTGTATATCATTATATTTCTATTTTATATAAAAATATTTTTTTATTTGAACTGTTTAGTCAAAGAGCACTACTCTATAAGTCCTGCGTAGCAGTTGTGTATCCTGTAAATATTGTTTTCTGTCGGACAAATGTACATTGGCACAGTATAGGCAGAGTTCATACCGGCTTGTACTTGCTTGGATCTGTCAGTCCTGGAAACTTTGTTTCATTCTACATGAATGTTAAATATACATCTCAAGTTGGCCTTTCTTTTATGGTCTAATATGAACGAGAAGAAACTCTTCTTCTCCTATATCAAATCTAGCAATTACTTCTCGGAAACTGCTTGTCAGCATTTGCCGTGAATGGTCATGGATATGTTGCCATAAACGTACTTGACATAATGAACAGGCTTAGACCGTGGATGGCATATTCCAAGTGCGGATGTTACAGGCTGTGACATGTATGATAAATATGAGAAGCGATGGTGGAAGAAACAATGTCTTGAGCTAATATAGAAAGATGTTACAAGGTACACTGTTCACACAGTCTATTTCTAGAAAAAAAATGAAAAATAACAAAGAGGAAATCATATTGATTCTCTCCACAGGAACTGCCATAAATTAGGTTATTTCTTTCCCTTTCAACAAGAGAAATTCTGATGTAAGTGGAGCTGGGACCATAGTCGATTGCAACACAAAATAGAAATGACTACCCGATTCTAAAGAAATGTCATTTTCAAGACTCGGAACAAAACACTTATAAGGAACAATCATCTACCTACCCACATGTGTCGGTTTCGGGTACAGGTACCCTTTTGTTGAAGGTCATTCGAGCTTTTCCTGGGAGTATGGCATGGGTTACTTCAGCGCCGTAGCGCCTGGTACTCAGACATTGGCTCGAGGATACATAATATCACCTTTAACATACACATTATTAATCTCCTAAAAAGTACATTGATCTTGCTAAAAACAAAAACAACCAATTTTGAGCTCATGATCATTAAAATCCAAAATTTTTAAAAAGAAGATTAAGAAAGAGCAACAAATCAACAAGAAACACACAACTATAACTACTACAACTTAATAGCACAACAATCAACAACACTTATTATCTAACTAATCTTACTAACCCTTTGCATACACAAACCACTAAACCGGATTTTGCACAAAAAGAAAGAAAAAACATATACAATTGTTAACTGTTTAAAATATACAATATTTACCTAAATTTTTAATATGATTTTGTATTTCTCGGCTATAATCATTGTTAATTAGTTGATATTTCTCGTTATATTCTAGTTAATTAATGTTATATGTGATATGTTTAATTTTGATGTTTTAATACAGAAAAATATGAAACAAATTAAGCTTAGGATTTGTTGGTTAGAGCATTAGACTCTACCCATTGATGACTACAATTTTTGGTGTTGACAAAGTTTAATGTGTTTGGTTATACATTGCTTTAGCGTCATTGTCGGGGAATTAGAAACTTCATTGAACATTATAATTAATTAGTCCACATCAAATTTTGGAATCTTCCATCGAATTCTTGTATCTCATCTTTTATATAAATGTGTAGTTATTTGTTGTTTGAGATATCTCATCTTTTGGCTTAGGAGTTTAGTGGAAGAAATAGTCTAATTTTTGTAAATCTTTTCCTTTTATAATGAAAACTAGTTTCTTTTTTATATTATTTTCTATTTTCATTATGGAGTAATCCTTTGTTTCGTTCTAGAAAAGAATGAAACTAAACATGGTTTAATTGAAATCATTTCAGCCTCTTAGTCTTGGATTGTTTAAATTATCATATTCTTAATGCTAAGAATAGATTGATCGCATATTTCTTAAATCATGAGATTTAATTAGATTTTGGGAGAAATTAATTAGATTAGTCATTGATAATTCATTATATGACGAGTCTTTTGACTTGTTTGTCATTATGGTCGGGAGATACAACACCGTATGCGATTATATAGCAAATCTTAATGCATTATTTTATTAATTAATCAATTATCATCGGGAGGTAAAAATTGAGATAAAATAATAAAAGTATAAAGGTACAGGAGCCATCATGTCATATAATTATCTTAGATTAACAATCCGAGAGAATAGAAGATAAGAATAAGATGTGATGAAGAATAATTTCATGTTAAAGAAAATTCGACTCTAGAATAAGTTTTATCTTAAACTAAAAATCTCTTTTAATTGTTGTTTTGCTCTTAGTTTTATTTTCTACTCTTAACGTAAGTAAATTGATCTCTCTGTGGGATGATACTTAGACATTTATCATTATATTACTTGTCCCGACCGTGTATAATTACACGTTATTAAAATTATTCGAACAACAACATCACAATCAACAACGTTTATCACCAAACTAATCATGCCAAACACCTTTGCATACACAAATCACCAAAACTAGATTTTCCAATAACATATATAAAACTACAATCAACACAAAATAAGATCAATCAGACCAAAAGGAAGCAACTTTGAACTCACAATCATAAAAGCGAAGAACAATACCTTGGTTTGGACTTGTAAGCGCCTTGAACAACCTCCTCAAAGGAAGGTGTGAGCCTCAACGAGGCGTCCACCTAGATGCTGTTGACAAACGACAAGCGGGGGCCATAGGCCGCCTAGTTGTTGGCTAGGATGATGTCGATGACCTAGGAGATGAGGACGTCGAGCTCCTCCTTCGCTTGGACTGGAGCATCGCAAGGGCATGGTCCAGGGTCCCTAGCGCTGGTGGTGACGAGGCCAACAGCAGCATGGACGGAGCTCAAGGAGAAGACGGCGTTGCGGCCGGCACCGGCGAGGCGTAAAGTGAAGTCAGTCTGATTCTCGATCGATTTTTACCAGCGGAGGGCAGCAGAGTGGGTATTTAGGGAATGCACAGGGCGGCGAAAGGCGGGCGAGGGCAGTGAAGGGCGGGTGCAGGCAGCAGCGGCGGAAGAGATGAGAGCTCTCTTCCTCTTTATGAACAGTACTCGTTAAGGTAAGATTTTGATTTTGAAAAAATTTAAGACAGACAAATAATAATTTGTCCGACGTCTGTCCAACCGATGCCCACCCCTAGGTGTGGTTGTTGCATCTATCTAAGGTCAATAATGACTCAATTGCGTATAGATTATGTTAAATGAGGAGACTAAATAGATTGGCAAATAAAGAACCGTGGTAATTGGATGTAAGGTCTTACATGACTGCAATACCCAATCAGTTGTTGACAAATTAGCACATATTAAATATCCTTGATGGTAACTTTAAAATTTCAATAATGAATAGTATTATCTTTCATCTATCTTTACTTATTCATTGGGCCTCACTGCCAGTACCTTTCTGTTGATTACTTTCCAGATTTTATAAATAAAGAATGCCACGGGTAAAAATCTGACAAATTTTTAAAAACTTCAAAATTAAAGAAGATATAAAAAACACTGTCAATTATGACCTAATATACGAGTTCTTATTCTACATGAGTATAAGCTATGGTAATTCTGTTATTATCATATCGACCACCTCTCCATGAAGTCCACATAATTGGGCATCTCTATTAGTGTAAATTTATAAAGGCCCATCAAATTATTGCTTTAGATTAAATGTAATAAAGTTTTGACTTAGTTTAATTATTCGAAAAATTAATTTTCTATTTATTCAGCTTTATTATGAAAATGTTAAAAATATTTGGTTTGTAACAAAATATGCAACATTTATTTGAAGTTTGTCAGACGAGCAAGTTGGGAAGCCATTTTGCCATCTAAGTGTGCCTCATGAAAAACAAATTAATTCAGCCATAAATGAATACCCGATAATTGTGACGTATATGATCGCGTAGTTTTTTTTCTACCGTGGAGGTGGAGGGATAAATACCCAGTTTAAGAATTTGGAAAGAGAAATTGGGCAAATTATTTATATTTAATTTACTTGGTTAATCCCTATCAATTTTTTTTTTACATTAGTCATTGGCTTTCTCTCCATCTTAAATAAAACTGTCCTAGGGCAAGTGGTCAGAGTAGTCCAAATTGTATTGTCTGTCATGCATAATTTTTTTTCTCACTCCACTAAAAATTGACAAATGAACTTTTTTCAACCACTCAATCACTATAAGTTGTAAAAGCATCCTTTTAATTAATTTGATAGTTAACGAAAGACGTAATTGACAATTTTCGAACAGTCGAGCGAGAAAAATTTCATGATCAGACGGACATAAGATCCGGACAATGGTCAGAGGGGCATTCGGCTTGGAGTGTGGTTTTAATCACCATTTAACCTTGCTTAATTTTTTAACTAGAAACCAATTTGATCAGCTACCCTGAAAAATAATTGAGTATTTAAGGAACATACTCAATGCATGTTCATTTATCCAAGGATAAAAATTAAAGAGAAAATTTTGGAACTCCAATAACTTAACTTCTTCAGTGCCTTCTTCCATGTCTCATTTTATAGGAACATAAAAGTGACTCTATTTCATTATATTTTATCCATGTTTAGATTTTATTCATTTAAATTTGCCATCTTTGACATTAGAAATGTACCAATACAAAAAATTTCATTTTAGCCCACATTTTTTCATTCCCACTGTAAAAATAACGTCGAGAGATACTAATTTTCTCCATAGAAAATTACACTCAAGCTTTGTAAATATTTTAAGTCTACATTTAATATAATTGTGGGTATATATTACACTTATGCCCACATTATTAAAATTAAACGTGGAGTTAGGGTCCAATACCTCCAAAAAATAAGAAAACACAGAGATTTATCAAATTTTGAGTGTAATTATAACCAGCTCACCCTATTTATTTCCCCACCCTAATTTTTAACCGTCACTGTCCCTCTCCATCATCCCTCCTCTCTCTATTTATTCTTTCTTTGGTTATTTTCTTCTTCAGATTGAAGAAAAAGTAAAACTCTAATTAAAAACACGTAACTTAACTATTTTTCCTTTATTTTTATTTATTTGTTATTTATGTTGATGGCAATATTTTTTTCAAACTAATTTTCATGACTGGTCTTGTTAGGAGCCTGGACGTTCTGGCCTTACGTGGCCTCAAGGCCGCGTTGATCAACAAGGCTTGGAGGTTCTGGCCACACATGGCCTGAACGACCATCGCCATGGAGGGCACGGAGTTTCCTTCCTCTCCAATTGTGGGCGGTGGACATCGCAAATTCTGGCCATGTCCAGCCAATCACAAGTCCAGGGATTTTATTTAATGTTTTTTTGTTTTTTTTTAATAATACAAGATCCTTATATGTTAATAGTGTGAATGTTGTGATGGACATTAATTTCTTTTATGCTTTTTAAGAAGAAGTTTCAAATAATCTAGATAGATATTTTGCATTAACATAATTAGTTATAAAAAATACTGTTCTTCATGAATTCATTATGATCAAAAGTTATTTTTAAAGTTTTATTATAAGAGCCATATATATGTTATGAAAAAAATCAAATAAAGATTGAATAATATAAAAATATTGACAAAATCTCAATTACTATAATAATATAAATAATATAAAGTACATAATAATTTGTACAAATGTGTTATCAAATGAGCAAGAGTTTCAAACTAGATTCTTCCATTATTTGAAAATTTTAACTTTAAAAGGATTAGTCTCAGGTTTAATAACTTTAATTAATTAGGGCTTAGAAATAATTTAGCTAATAAGAAATTTCAACTAAGCAACTAGGATACTCACAAAGATTGAATTTATCAAAATTAAAATTATGTATATTATTGAAAACGCAAAAACTAAAATTTAAGAATATGCATTAAATTATCAATTTTTTAGTAATAAAGTAGAAAATAAACATAATTAATTGACATGATTAGAATTAGAAGGCAAGCTATTTTGATATTGAGTTTTAGAAAACTTGCACAATAACATTATGAGTCCTAATATTATTAATTTTAGATTAGACGTTGTATCCTAGAGGGAAAAAACTAAATTAAATTAAAAAAATAATTTTTTAATCAAAAAGTACGCAAAGGATGATATCTTTATGTGCCCAATTCATGTATGGTTTATTAAGAAATAAGTTTAGCATTCCTTTCCCGATAACAATAATTTTAAGTGAAGAATTATCTGTCTGGTGCTCTCTCTTTTATCATTCAGTATGACACAAGAAACAATAATAGATAAGAGTTGGCATTGGTCAGCCTGATTATGTAAATGATGTTCAAAAATGGGAGTCATGAGATGTCCTTGCAGAAAATGTGAGAATGTGAATTGACATAGTCCAAAAGATGTAGGATATCACTGCAATACATCAGAAATAATTGTAGGATATAAAGTATAGCGGCACCATATAGAGAAACCGTATATGAAAAACTTACAAGGGAATGAGGAAGTGCGTGATGAAGTGCAAAATTGAGTTTTTGATGCATTTGGGTTGGAGGAGCAAATAGATGCAGATTCAAACATTAATAATATGACACCTAGTGCTAAGGAGTTCTATGGCCTAGCATGGAATCAACAATAGTTCATGTTTCCAGCTATTGAGTTTATTTAAGCAAGCCTTACCAGCTCCCAACACATTGCCTGAATCTTTTTACTTAGCAAAAAAGATGATAAAGAACCTAGGGCTTGATTATAATAAAATTGATGTATGTCAAAATCGTTGTATGCTTTACATGAATGAACATGCTGATGATGACATATGTCATGTGTGTACACTTCAAGGTGGAAGAAAGAAGATGAGACAACAAGTAATGCACCATCAAAGAAAAAAAAAACATTCCTGCAGGCCCAACAATCATGCATTTTCCATTGATTCCAAGGTTGCAACGATACTTTGTCTTCTAAGACAACAGAAGACACGAGATGACATGTTGAAGGTCGAATAGAAGATGAGGTTATGAAGCATCCTGTTGGTTCAAAAGCTTGAAAAAATTAGATGAGAAGTATCCCTTATTTGCATTAGATCCACAACATGCGAGACTAGGTTTGGCGAGTGATGATTTCAATCCTTTTGACTTTAAATGTAATTCACAAAGCACTTGGCCTGTGTTTCTTATGTCATATAACTTGTCACCTTGGATGTGTATGACAAAGTCAAATATATTGTTGTCATTGCTTGCCCCATAATATCAAGGAGCTCACATGGATTTGCACTTGAAACCATTGATTGATGAACTTAAACAACTATGGGAACCTGATATAGATACGTATGATCAGTCGATAAGCCAAACATTTCAGATGCGTGCCGCACTGTTGTGGACAGTAAGTGTTTTTCATGGGTATGTTTTGTTGTCGAGATATAGTACAAAAAACTAGCATGCGCATGTTGTCATTATGACATTTGTTTAATTTCATTAAAAGACGGAATAAAGCAATGTTACATGGGTCATAGACGGTTCCTGCCAGCTGATCATAGTATGCATTTTAATAAAAATGCATTTGATGGGTATGAAGAGCATAGAACAGCTCCAAAACCTTTAGATGAAATGTAATGCGACAAGTCCAATGTGCAGCTGAAAGAAATTTCAAACATAGTCTATGGAATGGTTTAAGCATATTTTTTGCGCAGCCATATTGGAAAAACAATTTGATAAGGCACAATTCAGATGTCATGCGCATCGAAAAGAATGCAACTGATAACCTATTAAGTACTTTATTGGATAATGCAGGTTCAAAAGATAGCATTAAGTCTCGACTGGACTTACAGCTTCTAGGTCCAAGGAGTTCACTTCATCCCTTACAAGTGCCAGGATCAGATCTGAATAGTTATACCTAGTTATACCAACTGTTTGTTAAACACAGTGAAGAGCACAGATTGTAGTTTTACTTCTAGTAAGTATTTTTAACGTTTGTAACTTGGACGATTTAAGACATGTAAGAAACAAAAATAGAATAGATGCTTCAGTTGCACAAGGGTACATTGGAGAAGATTGTTTAGACTTTTGTTCAATACTTCTCAACACTGACTCAACACCGTATAATAGACTACCCTAAAATTATCGAGAAAAATGTCCAGTGGGAAGTTCAAAAGACGAGCCGTATGATATGACAGATATAGAACGCATTCAAGTTCATAGATGCGTAATATATAACTATCATAATGAGGATTTGAAAAAATATATGAGACAAGTGCATATATCATGTTGTTCGTTTACAATAAATATTAGTACT
Organism: Piper longum; assembly: GCA_032619315.1. Lineage (NCBI taxonomy): Eukaryota > Viridiplantae > Streptophyta > Magnoliopsida > Piperales > Piperaceae > Piper > Piper longum. Next base: position 13,655 of record JAVDBV010024221.1, read on the forward strand.
AAACTATCAATTTACAACCTTTAACTTCTTATTAGACAGCATTAGCAAGAGCTAGACAGGAATAAGAGGCCTTATAGATTAAGAAAAAGGAAGAGGATTCTTCATAACTTGCAACGAACCCACCACATGGAGTTCCATCTTTGGCTCATTGATCGAGTATGTTGGCAACTTGATTAAATAAGTTATATACCATTATAATTTATGTGTTTATAGAATTATATATGAATGCTTTGTTTTGTCGCTAGGTGACCTCTGAAATTCAAAATGATCTGTCAGTACTCAGTTTTGTTCAAAAAATTGCTTATATCAAGCGGTTACATGCTTGCCGATATAATAGTTACTTTGTAAATGGATATAGATTTCAAGTTGAGTCGGTTGATAAAAGAAAAGTAACACAAGATTGTGAAGTGATGCAAACAACTACAACAAGATGTTATTCAAGTGCTCATGATCATATGTGGTACAAGTCTCATATGGAGATAGCGATACAGCATTTTGCTTGTTCAAATGCAAATGGGCTAGTAATGCCGGGATTCGTAAAGATGAGTATGCCATGACAGTAATTTCTTTTGAACATTTAATGCAATCGCATAGAATTAGTGATGAACCTTTTATACTTGTTCCAGATGCATCTCAAGTATTTTACATTGATGGTGATGAATAATCTAAGTGACATGTGGCAATTGCATCAAAGCCAAGGGACCTTTATGTGAAGCAAGATGATTAGAGTGAGTATAATGCAGTGAATATCGTTATGATAATTTTTATTATATAAATAATAAATAATTTAACTGACAATAATATATTATTTAACTGGCACATAATTGTTTGAAGAGATGGCTTGTACTTGTTGGGGATGCCTAAGATCCACACGTAGTGCATCATCTTCTTGTGGTAGAACTCATATATTGTTTATTTATCAATTATATAATTGAAAATTTTATCTATTGTATACAATATAACTATTTTAACATTTGATTTCAATTCTATTGTCATAATGTTGTTTGTTGATATAGACATGACTTCTTATAATGAGCGGCATAGAAGGTTGATAAATAATATGACAGATTCACCTATTTTGACCATCCCAAATTCACTCATTTTCCCCTTCTCTGATTAACTATCTATTCAGCCAGTGCAAACTAATTTTAAAAAGAGGGTTAAAGGTAAAACCACTTTGAGAAATTCTATCCTAAATTTGAAAGATGGAGATTAACTAGAGATTATCTTGAATGACAAAGTCAGCTAGTAGATGGGCCAATTATCAAACTTAACTATTATACTGGGATCGAGGCTGGCACTAATCCATGCACATATAAAACATGGAGACATGTTCCTCTTTATGAAAAAGAAGAGATATATCGTCGTGTTGGGGTAAGTTAAATCAATGAAATTTAGCTACGATGAATCTTTTCTCTTATTGAAATTGAATATATAGTAAAGGAAAAAATTTATATTGGTGGTAAAAATAGTTGCAACGGGTCATGAAAACTGTCAATTGTGCATGGAGACATGAAAAAAAAATATTCGTGAGAAGTATGTAAAAGGAAAATCATAACATATGCATTGGCTAATATTCCACTTGGATGCGATAAAAAGGATTGAGAAAAAATATTTATTGAATGGTCATCCAAGAAATATGAGGTAATTATTTTGTAGCTTTTAATAGTTTCTACTCAAATTCTATTGTAATAATTATTCTTTGCTTGCAGGACTTCTGTGAAACCAATAAGAAATCGCATTCTAGTTTGAATTTGAACCATTCTTTAGGTTGTCATTCACTTGCATGTGTTAGGGCTATGACTGTAAGTTTTTCGATTAAAAATGCTATTATTGTATTTAAACATCAAATGTCATCAATGTTATGTGTATAATGTTGATTTCGATCATAGAATGAAGATGGTGTGGACTATTTTAAGCGAATCCATACTCCAAAGGTTGGACCAGTGAGTGAAGCTGCCTTATCGATCATGTTATTGTTTCCTACATTTTACACATTACTATATTTTTTTCTTGATATTTAATCCAAGTTAGTCATACTTATAATAATAATAATAATTTATGTCTATTTTACACAACTATTGATTCTAGAACTGTAGATTTACTACCGGCATGCACAGAAGAATAGCGGTTTCTTGCAAAAAACAAGGTACTTGTAATTGCTAGAAGTGAAAATCACACACGTAGTAGAAGTCGAATTGTAGGATAGGGCAAGAAATTACTTTCAGTAATCGAGGGTCTATAAGGAGTTTACATGTGGAATCTTAGCATTCGTTGAAAATGTGATAAATGAAATGAAATAAAAATGGGACAAAGGAGGAACTTCTTCGCCAATTGGAGAAGAAAGATAAATTGTGAGAGATTGATGAAAAACTAATGGAAAATCGAATGAATAACTTGGAACAAAGTCTTATGAATTTGATAGCTTATCCGTCCTTATTTGGGCTTTATGGACTGTTATTTTCACGGAGCTGGTAATTATCAATTTTAATATTATATATCTTGTTTTGTATAAATGTTTGTGTATTAAAGTATATTTCGATATTCTTTTTTTTGCAAAAAATCAAACTCGAGAGTTCGAGTATGCAGAAATGGATAGTGAATGATAATTTTTTTTCATCTTCTATGTATTCACGCAAATGTTTAGCCTTCTTTAAGTATCTCCAATTTGTTTGCATATACTTAGTTTGATAATTGGATATTTGCAAATAAATTTTGAGACTTTATTATGCTATAGAACTCTTTACATTATTTGTTGATGATGAGTGTCAAATATTATTTTTCTAATATTTGTCATTTTGTATTTTAAATTTACCATTGAACATATCAAAATTTTTTATTTACACCCACCATTAGGGTTGTTCAAAACTCGATTAAACTCGATTGGTTTGATACTCAACTAGATTCGAAACTTACCTCGATATTAAATGATCTCAGCTTGAGCATATCCCTTTTCAATTCACCTCGACTCGAAACTCAATATTTTATTTAAAAATAATTTTTTACCTTATTTATCTTAATTTTTATACAAATATAATCAAAGTATAAAAATATCATTATATGAAAACAATTTTAATAAAAATATGCGTGATTAAATTAACTTTCATTCATAATTATGTAAAAGTTGAAAAATTATAATTATAAAATAGATTTTAGTAAGAATTATACAAAAAAATGCATCACTAAACTCGAACCAAGTTAACTCAAACTTGATTTGTCTTGAATACTGATTAGTTTGACTCGAACTCAAAATCAAATAAGTTGAGTTTGAGCTGAAAAAAACTCGACTCAATTCGCCTAATGAGCACCCATACCCATGATGTTATAAATGTGAAGATTTACCATTAAAAAAACTAGTACATACACCCACAAGTTTATTATGCGGGCCAATATATTGTTTTCTCCACATTTTTTTCCCAGATTTTTTAACCTGTGTAATTTGAAATTATTGAGACTTGATGCATGAGAACCCTATGATGTTATAATGTGTAGAGAAATATATTATAATGTGGATAAAGATATTATTATCTTGTCGTTGAAATATTAATGTGGGACTTTGTTCACATTGAGAGTATTACTAGGGGTGTAAACGAGCCAACCTTGCTCTCGAGTTTTTTGCGTTCGGCTCGGTTTACACTCGTTAATTTTGTACTCGAAAAAATATTCGGCTCGAAATGGATAAGCTCGTTTAACAACGAATAGAGCTTGAGCAACATAGTGTTCGGCTCGGCTCATCTCGAAATTCGAACTCAATGTATTGAAACTCGAAAAAATATTAAGCTCGGTTCGACTCGTAAATACTATTGAGGTCACATTGAACTTATATAGTGTTCAAAAAAATTTTTGATCCTATATAAGTTAAGTACATAAATATTCACTAGGCTCGAGCTTGACTCGAGCTCAACTCGAGTTCGGCTCGAACTAAGCCCAAATACCATAAATTTTAGACAAACACGGCTCGGCTTATTTAAATTAAAGTTCAGCTTGTTTACATTAAAATTCGGCTTGGCTCGCTTTATATTAAGTCAAATTTAAGCACACCCTTTCTTGGCTCGACCCGTTTACACCCCGAAGTATTACTCGTGGATTTACACTTATCCCCACGACATAAAAAGTCACATTATGTTCTCCACATATTAAATGCCGGTAAAAGCTACGTCCACAGGTTTAGCCCTTTTGTCCACACCTTTTACATCGTGGGCTAAAATGATATTTTTTTGTAGTAAAATCATTTAACATTTGGGGGGTAAGCCGAGTATTATTTTAGATGTTCGAGTCATTTTTAAGACAAATGCTTGAGCTTTGAGTGATATAAGGTGCATATTTTTGTGAGCCATGAAAACTTCTTTTGACCTGAGCCAAATTTAGATTCCAATTATTTTCTTACGCTTCTTTCACTGCATGGACAAAAGTGAAGGTCTTTCCAAAGATTCTAAATAAATAAAATTAAGGAATGTGTTTTACTCCAATTAAACAAATCTCAATCTCAATCATTACATTCCGATTATTTGGCTCATGTATGGCGCATTGCGCTGGTTGCACCTTTAAAAATGTGCACCGCGCAACATGCCCTAATTGGCGTACTTTAAAGGGTATAGTCAGCATGATGTTGATTAAAAATTTGGCTAAAAAATGCTCATTTTTTCTCTTCTAATAAGAGAAAGTTATAAGAACCAAAATTCCTTCATATAGGTTAGTCACTAATCACATTTTAGAAAAATATCCGTTTAATAATTTGTGATCTTTTTTAGTAATTTTGTAATTTGTAATGATATTTTTTTTCGAAATTATCGTGAAATTTTACTAAGAAAATACAAAATTTGATTAGAGACAATGAGAAGAATGATATCTCTTTCCGTCAGAAGAGATTTTGGTCTAATTCATTGTTATCACCACAATCAGTCGATCTAATTATATTACAGCTACTTGAATTTCTTCTCTCTATTTTTGTCTTTTTATTTATTTTTATTTTTTTATAACTCAAAGCAAGCCACCTGGAGTTGGCGTTGCAAGGCAAAATGTTGGTAGTTTTTTTTTGTGGCCCAAGTGACTTGTCACAAAAAAAATGTCATCTCAATTGCAACCTTTTCCAATGTTACACGTGGAAATATCTAATTAAAAAAATCCTATATTATAACGCAGACCCACAAATTATGAACTCATTTTGTAGCCTTTGAGTCTTGGGATCTTAGGTGCAGAACATTTTGGTTTTTGGTGTTGTAGCAACCACTTTTCTGATCCAGAATTTCATGATTTTTATGAAGAAGAAAAAAAGTGTTTCTTGAAAGAAGTGTAACGACCCGCCCGAACCGAGCCTGGGTGTACTGAGAAATGAATCATAATATGAAAAATAAATCTAGAAATTTATTAATCATAAAAATAATAAATCATATTATGATAGCATGCATCAAAATAAAGAAATAAATTAACTACTTAAGCAAATATTCTACAGTCTTGGACCGTTTCCCGTAGCCACACTTATAACTCAATAGAGTAAAAAGGAAGTCTAATTTATTATCAATTTACCAAACCTAATTTGGTAAGAGAACCGTCCACCACACTCTTAAGCATCAGTCCAAAGTTGTTCACCTGCGGAGGCAATTTCGTGTTAGTGATAAAACCACTAAGCCGTATAATTACATGAAACAAGTCAATATATTCCCCATTAATATTTCACACATATTTTATATGAGCCTATGCCGAGCTCTTATTATGCCGGGAGGGGTGGCCA
>JAVDBV010024233.1:0-13032 GCA_032619315.1 Piper longum
GGGCGGGGGTGAGGGGGGGGATGACGGGGCGACAGGGCTGTGAGGGCAGTTTCGGGATGGCAGGGGGGCGGGAGGTGAGGAGGGAGAGTGGGGGTGCGATAGGGCAACAGGGCGGCGACGGGGTGGGACAGGTGGCAACGGGGCGACCAGCGACAAGGCGATGATGGGGTGGCAGCGGCTATGGTGGGGCGGGGCGGACAGCAGCAGTGGCGGCGGCGATTGGGGGAAGGTATATGGGTGGCGGAGGGGGGAGAATGTAGGATGGAATATAAGTGGCATTCTCATAATTAAAAGTTAACTTGATTTCGACACGAGTCAAAAATTATAATTAATTAAAATAATTTTAAAATTTCTAAAAAAATGTGAAAAATTTTAGAAAATATAATACACACAATAATATGAAAATAACATCAATATCTAATTTTTATATATTTATTTTATGACTTATTTGTACTGATTTAGACCGATTCAACTCGATCGATTCTTGTCCGATTTAGACCGTTTATGATTCCGAATCTGACTCCCTGGAAAACCAATTCCTATTTTTGCATCCATGCTTTGGACCTGCAAATCCTTGCATACGCTTTTGACCTAGAAAAGAAATCTACATACTTGCATCTGCTGCCCACCTTTCTAACAGGCTACCAAAGCCACCCATGCGTCTCTTATCAACCCGTTAGATAGACACCTTGAGGAGTAAGAAAGGAAGACATATACTTACTGCCAATGATTAAAGGAGACACTCGTGTACATTAGTTGTGATAGAAGTTGAAGGTAAGTTCCCCCCACCAGTTTGGTATGTCCCTCCAATTTGATTTATTTGAATCTTATGGGACAACTCCACCAACTCCAGCAATCGTCTAGAGACAACAAAGGGAAAAAATGCAAGCATAATCAGAAGTGTGCCTTATTGGTCAATACCTGCCCTACTTTTGAAGACGGAACTTACCAAGAAGCTATCGCATTATTAAGAAGAGTTCTACCTTGATCGACTATATATACCCTCAACTCACATTGTAAATAATGAAGAGAAGAAGAAAACGAAATAGAGGAAACATGTACTTACATAAATTAGAGGAAGACATTGGACTATTCATCTCTTCACTTTTCATCCTCCCAAGCTCCACACTACTAATCTGAAGAAGAAGTCGAAAGTTGTAGAGAAGAAGCTGTAGAAACCTAGTTATAAGGAGGTGACAATTCTTAAGAGAAGTTCATACTAGAGCCTCAAGCCTCATTGCCACAAATTTGGATAACTTTTGTTTTCTTCATAAAATGTTATTTTTTTAATGAACTTTATGATGTATTACTATTCTTACATATCGATTTGTCATGTATGGTAGATCTTGGTTGATATGTAATATGTCTTGTTCGTGTTATCTTGTTGCTCTGATTATGAGTTGATTACTTCATGTCTTTTCTTAATGCTTTAAGAAAGTAGCAAACTCTTGTATGATTAAGAGAATAGGTTTGAGACCTAGGAATAGGCAGATCAATGATGTCCATAGGTGAAGTAGTTTATGGTTCTAGTTGTAGGAATGTATTAGAATCACAGCTGTTCATATGAGGAAGTTGATCGTAATTCAACAACCTAGTTTTTTTCATAGGAATGTGAAATAATAGTAGGGCGGCTGATTATACTAAGATGTGGAAACCCATTAGAATTAAATTTTCATCATTGAATATCAACTGCAATTATGTGTTACTTGATTAACGTAACAAGATGTACTACCTATTAGCTCAGTAAAATTATCCATGCCATATCAATTTTCACTAAAAGAACTTGTGTTAACTTTGGTTGTTTTTTTCTGTCTTCATGCATTTGTATCATTTTCTAATTTAGAATAGTATACTAGCTTCATGCCCTTACTTACTCTTTTAATTTCAGTATGTTTAATAATTTAGCTATTTTTAGTATAGTAGCACATCAAATTCTCGTGAGAACGATACTCACTCACCACTTTATTACTTGTTCGATGTGTGTACTTGCACGATGCATTGAAATAACATAAACAATAACCAAGGCATTCATATTTTGTATGATATTTAATTAGCACAGGCAGCTATTGATTAGTTGGGTGAGAGGTAGGGTTTGTAGCATTGGTGTACGAGTACACATCAGGAGCACTACTTAGCTAATTAAGATATGGCCAGGGGTCTAAGACTCATCCCACAATAGGTTTAGAGAATTGTTAACCGACTTAGCATAGTACACACTTGGGCACCAGAGTCTAGGTGGGGAATAAGTGTAATATCTCTCAGTGTGGGAAAGAGAAGCATTTATGATCATAGATAGTAATTCTTTCTAGTGGATCAGCCAATTTGTTGGAGCCAGAGTTAGGCATTAACTCATATTTTTTACATATTTTATTTTTACTATTATTATTATATGTACTTAGTGGGTCATCACTAACATGCAATTGTCTCCATAGGAATTAACTAGCTTGGAGGGAGCATTGGGAGGAGATAATGGCAAAGACTCTTCAGTTGGATTACTATTTAGACTATGTTAATTATTTCTTCTAACACTTTTAGTATTTTATTATTAAGTTACGTATTATTAGTTGTCGAAACTGGTACAATTCATGAGAGTTGTATTATTATATTAGTAATGACTTGTTATATTATTTTCATTGCTTGTTCTTTGATTATTATATATATTGTCATAGATTATCTATAGTTGGAACAATTTATATTTTGGTAAAATATAATGTTTCATCAATTGTTTAAGTATTGATAATTGATTGATGTTTAATCTATGCACAATAGTAATTTAATTATTCCAAGCGTTGTTTTATTTTTGGGTTTGGGATTCAGACCAAAGTGGCACCCGGTCTAGTTGTAAAATTAGTCAGGTCACCAAAGTTGGTATTCAGAGACATGGATTGATGTAGCTAATAATATATAAATCATACCTCGTCGAAAGTCCAAAGAGTCCATTGTCTCCATGGTTTAGAAATTTATTGTGATGTTTATGAAATTTATTTGTTGAGATGCTAATTTGAATGTGTAGAAGAGGTAAGTAATCCTTAAGAGTAGTACCATGAATAGTTTAGTTAAACATAGAGGTTCTCAAGAGTTGGAAGAAACCACAAAGAGGGTGTAGTAAATAGTGGTAGTGCTGGTGGTTATAGGAGGAGAGGGAGCATTTAGTTTTGTTGATGGTTCAAGCTCGGTACTGCAAGGTAACAAAGGTAGGAACCAAGGTGGTGACCAAGGGGCAAGGAGTAATGGCCTTCACCTTTGTCTCAAGCTGACCTATGGATAATTATATTAATGAAGATTTGGATAAGTAAAATTGAAAATAGTGTGAATATATGTTCTAAAATATGATAGATGGCGTATTTTCTTTAAAAGTTGTTACATAACTTGTAAATCTGGTTAACCATACTTGACATCTGACCAAAGAGAGTAGTAGGGATGTCTTTTACAATCTGAGTTAATACTGGGAGAGTACACAAGATGCCTATATGATATGGGCGATGATGTCATAGGACGGTGTGCCCCACTTTAACAGTGATGAATGAGCAATGGTGCCATTACTTTAAAAGAACATATCAAAGAGTAAATTAAAAATAATGAGAAGAAAGTTGACCAAAGCAACCCATAGGAAGCATAGAAGGATAAGAATTTTAAATAAGGTGATGAAATGAATTTTGGGCTTGAAAAATTCCAAAAGTTGGGGAGAATGATGTAGGGTCAAATTTTTGATGTGGTTGTTTATTAAATTAAACAAATTAATTGGGAGGGTTAGACCAAATACATAATTATATGAGAATGTTATTCAAGTTAATATTGAATATTAACTAAGGAATAAAATATTTAATTATGAAAGAGAATAAATATGATCTTTGAAAATTATCATAAGTTGGAGATTTGGACAGATCTATATTCGTTCGAACCATGTGATCAAAACCCACGTGATCGAACCATCTGGTTAAGCCTATACCTCCATATCTAGCCATGACTTGAGAAACACTCCACGGTGATTCTGAAGTCAAAGGAAGAGGATAAGAAGGAGGAGAGGATAAGGAGGGGAAGGTATGATTTAAGGCCTTATTGTGGAACTGAGAAACTCCCTGAGACGTCTATAAACACCAAAGTGGTAAAGGAGAAAATGGGGCTCGCTTTCAGGGAAACTAAAGAAGAAAAGAAGCATCAGGAGAAGGAAGAAAAGAGGGAGAAAGGGGAGAAGCCCCTCGCCAGAGGCTTCCCTCCATCTACCCGCAAGCCCACCGATAAAAAGGTAGGAATGCCCCTACACCATCAAGTCAAGATTTGATGTTGGCAAAGTCCATCATCGCTGGAGAAAGGCTAAAAGAGGGTGAGCTGGACCAGAAAGCTACAACAACTCGCTAGCTTTGGGCTTATCGTCTGGCTAGATATGGAGTGATCGGACCAAGCCACCGCCTCTAGTCGGTACCCCTTATTGTCGAGAACACATCGCAATCAAGATCCTCAGCCAGAGAAGACCTCCATGACCAAAAATTTACTGTAGAAGTTCCTGACTGAACAAGTGAAGTGCAGACAAAGGACCAATCTTGAGGCCTCCATCCGAACAATCCAGGCCGTCGCCAGAAACATTAGTGACTCTAGTAGATTTTCCTCACACCCTAGAAGAGAGCCCATCCGAGATATGCTTCCGGAAAGCCACTAGGAAGTTGCCAAGAAAATCCTTGCCGAAGCCAGAGAAGGTGTTGCTTGGAGCAAGGAAAATAGCAGAGAAAACAAACATCTTTCTGAGAGTGCTTCGGCCGACCAGTGCTGTGTACGTCATACCCTCACCCCCGGTCTACTTTCTATCACTCTGGCTATCATCCCTAAGCAATTTCTGTCACTGTGGAACCTCGCCATTGCTAGAAAACTGCTGAAAAGAGAGGCCCACCAAAAAAGAACAGCAACAACCCACCACCAACTTTTCGGTCTCTTTTCAGCCGACCTAGGCCATCATTGTCAATGCCACTTCCTCCACTCGATCTCTATTATCTCCGGATACAAACCCAAGTTGAGTTATGCAATTGTCAGACGCCATAATGGCCAGAGGACGGTGATAAGGAGATGGGCAATACCAGTTTTGGTAGACTGCCCGCCGGCATCTTCGTCAATTGTCGGACCACCGTCAATCCGTTCCCCCTTCCACTACCTATGGTTCTGGGTGGTTGCTCCTCATAGCCGCCGCCGGAGTTGGACCACTGTCATAGCCAGGTCCGTCGGGTCCATTTACATATGATCATGTCCACAAGCTGCTGTCCATGACCATGAGGAGCTGTCCAACACGCTGATCAGATCCGCGACCGCGCCACAGTCCATCCACAACCAGATTCAAACTAGCACACTATTTGCCACCCACAGCGGCCACACCCAAAAATCTCTATAAGCCTGTGCACCACCCAGTTTGGTTCAACATTTTTCTAGTTTGAATCAACTCGAGACGGTTTGGTTCAACTTATTATCAATCCAAAAATAATTTAAAAGCCTTTCCAACCTCAGATTGAGATAAAACTTGTTACCTTATTATTTTTGGATGCTCTGAATACGGTGATGGGTAGAAGATAATAAAGGGACAAACTAAAGTATTGGAGTCAAAATTATCAAAGACAAATTTATTTAAAGGCAACAAAATTCACTATGTAGTGTAAAGTGTAAAATTCAAGTTAAACCTATGACCAATTTATTAATTCAGATCTTAATCACGTTGAGACTAGAGATCTTGACGTCCTATAATTGAAATGAACTAATCACATTCATATAATTCATCAATGACATAGAGCAAGTTGATGGCAATTGAGTAAGCTTATTTTTAAGCAGGTATTTATTTATAACTGAAATTTTTCAACTACCCTTGCATATAGATGTTAATTATAATACCGTTTTTATTGGGTTTTTGTAGCCAAACCTTACACCTTATCCTTACAAATGCTATTTATAATATATTTAAGTTATTCAGTGGGATCACATTTAGATGGCGAGAATCAACCCAGGCAATGAGCGTTGGCCATCCTCCTGTGGTTCACTCTGCCACACTAGGGTTGGCCTTCCATGCTTGTTTGTTCCACACATCTGAGGCCGCCGGAGGTCCTTGACGGTGAGACATGTATTGAAGTACTCCCTAAATTGTGTGATCACCCCATCTTGCACGGTCCACACATGTACCCAATAAACATGCTCCCCTTCCCATCCCTCGGCGAAGACCATGTCGGCGGCAGTTGCAATGCTGCGAGGGGCAAATTGGAAGCCCATTATCGGGCATTCCCCGGTGAGCACCTTCATCATGTGCTGGCAACCTGGGGGTCCATGGAACCACCATTCGAGGTCCTCGGCGAGGAGGCCGGCCACGGTGCTAGTGTCACCCTGGGCAAGTGATCCATAGAGCAGTTTCACAGTTGACATAGCAAGGGCTGGTTGGGGTGGCTCAATTTCAGAATTGGCTAGAGATCCCATACTGCAGAATATTGAGCTAATGAGAAATTGTGTAATTGATGTTTTGAGAAGAACACTGGACAATGTTTGGCAATGCCAATACTTCTATCATTTAGCCTATTTATAGAGGAATGAAGCTGGGTCCCTTTTAATGTGTCTTGCTTGCTGATAGAGAAATGGGTCCGTTTGAATCAGAACTGGAATGAAAAGGAACGATTGGAACAAGAAAAGCACAGGAGCTAATTGGCCGCCAAATTTATGTTTGATTGACTGATGGTCCCTGCACAATAAAATGAATAGAAATTATTGAGGGAAAACTGATAAAAAAGTTACTAAAGTCAATTTGCTTTAAAAATTCAGTCCTTCAGTTATAAAAAGGTCATCAAATATTATGACATTTTTGTGGTGGATAGATAAAGTAGATATAAACTCAATCAAAGAATAGTAATTTGATTAGGCAATTGAGGTTGGCAATCTTTGTTTGGCATTATAGCCAAAAACACTCAACTACCCAATAAACATATGTAATTTCAAATGTTGGTAATCATTAATGTCAAAATTTCAATATATTGTTGTCTAATTTTTTGCGTATTATTATGTCCATAACTTATTTACGTGTTACAACCAAATCCTTATAGCTAAGCTTTACTGCCCATTGTTTTTTAAAATAAAAAGAACAGCTGAATTACTTGTGATGTATTATAAGCTGTTGATACCATATAACAAAAGCATTAGGCAATGATACTAACAAACACTTTGACTAATGTGGCATTAGCTCATTAGGTCTAACCACTTTCTTGATTCTTTGTTCAAATCATAATTAGCACTCATCCTCATTAATGGTCATAAAACCCTACTCTTTAAATAGAAAAAAAAGCTTTTTACTAGAAAAATGAGGTTATGTTTTATATTATCTAATGGTGGGAGAATGAAAACTAATTATCAAAAAAGAAAAAAATTTCGGTAATGACAAGATCCATTAGTTTAAAAAACCACTTTTTATTGATTGGCTGCTAGCCGACATGGATTTGGCCACCCCAAGGCCAGAATTGGCCTCATCGTCCGGCGATAAAGGGCTGGGACTCTTGGCCTTGGGGTGATCTGGCTTGCCCGTACCCTTGGGTGGCCACTCCAGGTCAGCCTCGGTTGCCGGCTGCGGCTGGTGGCAAAAAGGTTCATTGAATTGTTTTTTTACAAATTTTTATCTGGCAAGGAGTATTTAAGGAAATGAATTTTTTTCCTTTTTTTTTTTGTAATTATGCTTGAATTTCGTACATATTTCCCTTTAATAGTAAAAAACAGTTCGGAAAATTTTTGGCCGCCTCTTCCCTTAGCTAGTTATTGCACCATTAATCATGACTGACAAAAAAGCATCTATTTGATCTCCAATTAGGGAGAATATAGGGCCTGTCTATCTATGCATTTATAATTAAAAACATATAAATGAATGATAAGTTGAAATAACTAGATAATTTCAATTGAGTAATTGGATAATAGCTTATCTATAACCTATCAAACATTTATGTTAATGGATGTTTTTTACTGAGATAGCTAAATAATGACCAATATATAATTTATTTTGAGAACGATCAATATATAGTTGATACTCAATCTTCGTTAAGATAATTCAGCGAGCTATGTATGGTTTGATGAAATATTAAGCGGATGCATGCCTTCTGTTCGATTAATAATAATCTTTTTAAGGATAATCTTGTAATCAATCTACCATACGAGCTGCAGGTCTATTGTGTGTGGAAGTTACTGTATTATTTTAATGTTAAATCTTATCGAGCAATAGTAGCCTTTGTTGAAATCTAATTCAGCGGACCCCATAGCCGTGATATCATCAGAATGCTTTCTTGATAATCCTAGAAACATACGACTAAAAATTAGGTTTACAGTGATGCCAAACTTTATTACGCATTGAAATTTAACAATACAGTGACGACATTTAATTAAAGCTACCTAATTAAGATGATATGCCACAAGTAGCTTATGTTAGAGATAGAATCTGTTTAGTTTTTGCTTCATTTATCTTTTCTTCTTTTTTTTGATTTCTTGAATATCCTATTTCTAATTAGAGCTCGACTTTTGACTATTAGATTCTTATCTTTCAGATAGACTCCAATACAAAGATATAAGAATAGACTAGTCCAATTTGTTTTTCTTCATTGTTATATTTTCGTTATTTGAATAACCTACTTTAAGTCACAGCTCAATTTTTTACTCTTTTTAAAATAATAAAAACGATATTAGTTAAAAAGGAATACTAGCTGCAGCGGCTCAAAAATCCCAAAAGTGGGAACGCCAGTAGCGCACCGCTCATTTCAATTATTGAATTCTTAGCTGGTTTATGAATTTAACCACAAACTAAAAAATTTCTACAAAAAACAACAAGGAAGATGAAAATTAACCACTCGGTTGTGGCATGAAGTTATTAATTTGATTGCGACACATACGATGAAATAGGTTTGATTTTCACAACTCAATGAATGGCTTCAACAATTTCATCGTTCGAATTTCAAGATACTTTGAAATAGCCACAACCTTCTCCGGGCGAAGTCATTGTCGAAGTAGTAACGAAGATGTGGGTCAATGACAGTCTGGCCTTGTTTCTTCTCAAATCTTTTCCTCTACATTTCACGTCATTGTATCAATCATGGTTGATCCCCCGTATCCCTCACCCCGCGTGCGTGTTGCCCCTCTATTTACGACTCACTCATTCATACATGAGCATGCATCTCGGAATTCTTCCCATCATCTTTGATTAATTTATATGCAAAAATTGACCTGCTAACCATTAAATATGTAATACTACTATCGTGGAATATTATGAATCGGCCACATAATTAAAACGAGCATTCGTCATTAATCTAAAGAAAAATTTTATGACAAGATTGATCTCAAAAACGAAATTGATGCTTCACGGTCAAAATTTCACAGGTGAAGGTCTATTTTCTTGTAGCTTGTGACATTGGTTCGAATTTGTGCGATAAAATTCATGTTGCGTTCGAATCAACTAATTCCCCTCTCGGACTTCGCCCGTTGGTTAGGATAACTCTATTGGCCCGAAGTCGCATACATCACTAACAACCTATTTTGCGTGTAACTTGCTTAAACATGGCATAAAAATAAACAATCAAATTTAATATTAACGCTTGATATCTATCACAGTACTAAGCAAAATCATTAAATAATTCCATTCATATACCAATATGTTTGAGTTCCCTTAGCTCAAGATGCCTCTAGTTGCCTTAGAGAAAACAAAATATTCATAGAGTTGATACACTCCATTCCACAACGTTTAATATTACTAACTGCAAATAAATATGAACTTACCTACTCTTAATATACCAAATAAGTTGCATATTCCTCTACTTAAATATGTACTAAATAATAGTAGCAAAGTACATAACATTGAATTGTGTATCGAGTAAACATGAAAAATCTTTATTAACGTGAAACATTGTGTTAATTACTTGTACCCGTGTGACAATTAACATGAAACAATCAGTTGAAATTGTCCACAAATGATCACTAGCAAAATCAAATGACGAAGGCATTTAACGGGCTTGAGCCCTTGCTTAGGGAGGATGCATGAAGTTTTGGCATTGTGAAAGATCTCCTAAATAGTGAATCCCACATCTAAGAAATATCTTCAATTTTGAATTAGTTCTCTAAGGAGACATGAAAAGTTTAAAGTTAGTTATGGCATAAAAATTTATTATTAGATTATACCCTTGAGATTAAAAGAAATTTAGTCTCTAAATTAAATTGTATAATAATATTGATTATTAAATTCTACCGTTTGAATTTTAGGAGGTCGAGGACTCGACCCTTGCGTAGCTCTTGTTCCCACTTCGATAGGAGTACTAAATTATTAACCGGGAGTTGGGTGTGTGTCTTTGAGTCAATCAACTTGCCTTGAAAAAGAAAACTAAATTGCATAAATTTTAAGTGCAGTATTTATAACTATTTTTTCTTTGCAACAAATGTGATAGTACTGGTAGTTATGTAATTCTCATAAGCTACATGTACTCGCTAGGCGGCCAAAGACATACGGTAAGCTCAATTAATATACCACACCACTTCAAGAAATTTTCTATCAAATTTTCTCTACACTTTATGAAAAAAATGCATATTATAATTTTGATAATAATGAGCTGTGAAGTGGAGTTGTAAGATATTATAGCTGTAAGGTCCAAATGAAGATGTAGGCAAGATAAAGAAAGAATGAAAAGAAGAGGAAAGAATAAAAAAAACTAAGTAAACAACGACAGTTTTGAGACGAATTTGGCATTAATGAATGTTAACATTTGATTTGCTTTTTGGGTCATACATGAATCTTCTTGACTGTAAGTTAAAAGGCCAGATCAACACTTTTTGTGATTTCGTACAAAATATTAATGGATATTGAAATGTATAACTTTAGACATCTTGGATAGGAAAGAAGAAGGCCCCAAAGATTCAGAGGTGATAAACCCAGCCAGCTATTTCTTGGGTGTTAGCAATTATATCAACAAAATCATTGGTTCTGGCGAGCGTGTGCATTGATGACCAATTAATTTTTATATATCAGTCAAAGGGTTCCTTTGAGATGCCCACACTTAAATGCTCCTTACCATCCAACAATTGAGTTTCTCTTTGTTCTGAACCTGCAAGGACCAAGGAACACCACTCGTTTAAATTTTTAATTGTTTCACAAGGCCGAAAGGTGTGTAAGTTAATGTTATTTAATTAACACCACTAGTATGAGTTAACAACTCACAAGTTCACTTCATAAAGACAACAACACCGTCCTGGCCACAACTTAATAGGAGAAAATATAAAATTTCTTGTTGTACCTAAGTGTTCAGAATTAACTGATTTGAAAAGAAGGAAATTCTGTGATTTAAACTTAAGAATTAATGAAGCCAATAATAACAATGGAGGCAACAACCATGACTGCGTTTGTATCTTATTTGTAATGGTGATAAACAATTCTCAAACTACATGTAGCGCAATTAAACTTAAGAAAACAATTAGTATATGAGAATTGAACGGAAGGATAAAAGTAACAAATATTTTGTACATTTTATACATTCGTGGAAAACCCCCCTTTTTGTCACCGAAATTTTCGGACAATTTTAACACCCTATTGTCACTGAAATATGGTTACAAAAAAAATTTTCCACAGAAAATGTTAGTGTCATATTTTATCAAACTTGCCACCATATTAACACCAAAAATATTGGTGTCAATTTCAATTGTCACCGTATTTATACTGCTCTTCGGTGTCAAAATTCACCAATACTAAACTTTGCAATTGAAAAAATGGTATCATCACTTTTTAAAGTTTGTCACCGAACTATCACCAAATTTTGGTGTCAAAAAATATTTTGTTAACATTTTGAAACCGTGTTTCGGTGTCAAACAAAAAAAAAATGGGCGAACTAAGTTTTGAATTTCGCGCACGGTCCAATATTTTTGGGCCATGTGTGTGGCCCATTTAATCCCCAACCAGCGTGTTTTGGGAACACATGGGCATGTTTTTGGGAACTGTGTTCCCAAAACATGTGACAGGGCTCCCTACCGTCACCCCGCCCTGCCACTTTCACCTCGACCTAGCCTCTGCTGCCTGGCGTGGCACCATCAGAGGGTCACCCTGTGTGTAACACTCTTATTTCAATTTGCCCAAGAACTAGATTAGAACTATTACGATTAAGTCGAGTCATAACTATAACGATTAATTTATAAGACTCTAACGATAAACAAACCGAAACAACCCTCTTGCATTTCGAGAATGGAAGAGACCACTAAAAGCGTAATCAATGCTCAACTAAATATACATGAATAAACATCAAGCACAAATAAAGGAAGAAAGAAAACTGCAGTGCAAAAACACAAGTATAGCATCAATATGTCCTTCCACCAAAGCCAACATAACATACATGAATGCAAGACCTATATATATAATAGTAATGAATGTCACTGATCCTGAAATTAACTAATACAAATTGACAAGTGGAAACTAATTTTCACATCGAACAAAAAACATATATAATCTCCATGGGAACACTCAAAGGGCATCTATTAAGGAGCCATCAAGCTGCAGACTCGATAGTATCCCGAAATGAACTGGTGTTGTGCCACTCGCTAAATACCTATCTCGGCAATAACTGGTCCTATTATCATGAAAAGCACATATTCTATGACCTCTCCCTACCTTCATGTAACGACCCGCCATATTTCACAATAATTGTGGGCCTAGCTGGCTAGGTGTTCTTAAACAACTACTAAATTACTGAATTATAACAGTTAAACATCAACATAAAAATATTGGTTTCCACACAGTCTAGGACCGTTTCCCAGTAGCCACACTTATTTCCCAAAATAAAATAAAGGAGTCTTCTTCTTTATCTTGCTCCATGCTCTGGTTGTCAATGACCTTCTCATACCTAATCTCGAATCTGTACACCTGCGGAGGCAATTCCGCGTTAGTGATAAAAACACTAAGTCGTATAATAGATAAAACAAATCAAGGACAATCCCCTAGTTCCTTATATCCATTTAATATACGGTGGAGCGATACCGCTATACTCCAAAATAATGCGGAGGATGTATCCGCAGTGA
>JAVDBV010024281.1:4303-44615 GCA_032619315.1 Piper longum
GGCAGGCAGTGCCCATCACCAAAACATACATGAGACTACTCATAACTCTCAATGTATGTGCAATAACTGATCTAGTGATAACCATAACATACATGAGACTATTAATGGCTGAAGAATAAGCCATTTTTTTCATTTTCATTTTACCTTTATCTGCCTTAGCTCCCAACTCTTTTGACAACTGAAAATGTCCTCCTAGAGTTGTGATCATCGGTTTTGTTATGCTCATGTTGAATCTTTTCAACACCTTCTCAAGAAGAGTTCTACGACAATTATTACTGTAGCTCCTGTGGCAACTGTTGTTGTTGTCATCTTGGCTATCATATTTGGCATACGGTGGAAGTCCAAAAGTAGGAAGGGAAAAAGGGAAGGTAAGTTTTTTAAGTATCTAGACCATGGAACCCAGCCTGGCCAAAATTATGGCCTTGTCTTTCCCTTCTCATGTTCCAGCCTATAATTACAGCATATGAACCTTAGTTGGCTAGTTTTTTAATGTTTTAGGCCTTATTTGGTCCTTTTGCACGTTTTACATGCTTGTCTTAATGATTTAGATACCCATGAGTCTCATTTATTTGCTTGTTAAATGTTAAATTTTTATGTCCTCTGTAATATTTAATTCATTCGAACTGCTGACCTGGCTTAATCTGTTCGGTTCATGATCAAGGTCTAGCCTGGACAGCCTGCTTACTGGCCAGGCAATAAACCTATGGGCAGTGTCCGTCAAGATTCAGTTATCAAAAAAATTGTTTTACTTGGTTCCTTTATAGCAACTTTTATTTTAACTGAAAACAAATTCAACAAAATATATGATAAGGGTGAAATGCAAGCTACTAAATATGGGTATAATTTTATCAAGACTCCCATCAAAGGAAGTAAGTGAAAGATTTACATGATCGGATAAAAGATGAGAGTTGGCATCAAAAAGGGCATCCGGCTATTTAAAATTTTACTATTTGCAATTACATAGGTCCTATTTTAGAATCCATACCCTTTGGTAGCTGGTGGAAGAATAAGTATCATCATGATGTAGGTTTAAATATAAGTTCAAGACTAATATTTTCTCATTTAATTAGATAATTGTTACGAAAGCACATTTGATCAACTTAAACAAAATTTATATGAAATATTACTACACAATGTTAATTTTTTGGTCTTTACTTTATCTTAAGAGTGCTTATATTTTGTACAACTTCTTGACTCTTGATCATAAATTTATTTTGAGACTGCATTATTTCTATGTTTGCAATACAGATTAAGATAATCTTGTTGTCTTGCTAACTAGCCTCATATAGTTGGTCTAATACTGAATATAGAACTCTGTTGCATCCAACTGACCATCCTTTTTTATATGGGTTATGATATCAAATAGGATCTTTGGTTGATGATGCTGCTTTTATGTGTAAAAAAAATGTGTTCTGCGTATTTGTTTTTTAAAAAAAAAATATTGAAAGGGTAAACTCGAGGAACAACTAGCCTTTGTCTCGCGAAGATCGTCAATGAAAAAATTATCCGAATCAAGAGAAACTTATGATGTTATTAGTGGTTCTGTGTACTTATTAACAAGTTTAATTAACAATGGCATAGCTGCTGCTGCCCTGCCCCTTTCCTTCAAGTTGGATAATAGAAGGTTCACATGTGCTGAACTTGAACGTATTACCTCGGACTTCAATCATGTGTTGGGCAAAGGAGGCTTTGGAGTGGTATACCTCGGTCAATTGGATGACGGAACCCAGGTTGCTGTCAAAATTATCTCGCACCACTGCAGAGGTTTTACTGAATTTCAAATTGAGGTAATGCTAGGTGCACGCCTGCGCGTTGCACGGGGCAGCTATGCATGATCTTTGTTCAAAGAAGTTCTAAATGATTTGCAAATGGAAAAATTAAGTTAATGGGCTTCCATAGTTGTTTTGGAGTATAATCCTACTCGACTTAAAATTTAATTTATCAAATATAAGACGAATCTTGAAAGAAGACATTATTTATTTAGGATTTTGAAGTTATTCATTACTTCTTTTCGTATGAAGTTCTAAAATCACGTATGCATTTATTTAGAATTTCTAAGTTATTAATTACTTATTTTTGTATAAAATATGTAGGATTCCTATAGAATATTTAGTTCAAAGTTATTATTTCTTGTTGATAGAAATTTTGGAGTATAATCCTATTTGACTTAGAATTTTATTTATTAAATATACCATGCTACTGAGGAAAAAATAAGACCAATCTTGAAAGGAGACTCAATTTATTTAGGATTTTTAAGTTACTAATTACTTCTTTTTGTATGAAATTCTAAAATTTCATATGCATTTATTTAGGGTTATTAATTATTTCCTTTTGAATAGAGTTCTATAGGATTCCTATAGAATATTTAGTTCAAAGTTATTACTTCTTTTTGTATAAAAGACTAATTTTTTTATTAATTATTTCTTCTTGTATAAAATTCTATTGAATTCCTATAAAATATTTAGTTCAAAGTTATTCCTTTTTTATTGTATGAAAGACTTAAGTTATTTTGGAGTATAATCCTATTTGACTGAGAATTTAATTTGTTTTTTGTCTATTATGTCATTTATACCCGAAACTGAATATGATTGAGTAAATAAATATATTAAATGCACTTGCGCCATTTGCTGCAATTTGCTTGCCCTAGCAGTGGCAAAAAAATAGCGTGTTATTCTATACTATTTTTGACGACTCAACTCAAAGTGGGCCTAAATCATTTATATAAAATGGATAACTCAAGTTAAAGATCTATAGTTAATTTACACTTATAAATAGGATCTTAGCCCGATAAGTATTAGATGTGGGATTAAATTGAGAGATCTCACAAGAGTAGATAGATTACTCATAAAATTATTCTTATGATTGTCTCTTTGAGAGACATTCTCTCATGTGACAACATTGTTATCTGATTGATGGCATCATTATTCTTTCTACTTAGCATTGGCTTGTTTTGTCTCCGAACTGCACGTTTTCTATATATTTTCCCATACATACCTTTTAAAATTGTTTAGCTTGTCATTGGATTATTTATTAACAGTTAAATTCTCTAGGCACAATTGCTAACTCGAGTTCACCACAAAAATTTGATTCAGGTCATTGGGTATTGTGCAGATGAAAAGAACACAGCCCTTGTCTTGGAGTTTATGTCTAGAGGAAATCTTGACAGTGTTCTTTTTGGTATGTGTCGAGCATGGCATCCATGCGTAACAATTATTTGTATTGCTTTAGATTGAAAGAGTAGATTGTTTGGTAACAAGGTCGGAGAACAACAACAATGTAATCCTCACATGGGATCAACGTCTCCAAATAGCTCTAGACGTTGCACAAGGTAAGCAATGTTGGCCCAAATTTGAATCATTTCGAACTTCACTAAGACATGTTAGTTTCTCCTGTGGTGAGGGGGAGGTGATTTGGGTGGTGTGATGTGTGAGGGGGAGAATTGTTGGGTTAATCCGACATCTCATTTGGAGGCAACTTGTGGTTTGTATATATACTAATGAAAAAATCTTAATTCTTAAGCTAGCTTTTAGATTAAGAGACGCCCGTGAACCTGTTGTAAGTCAATTTTGAAGCCCGAAAGGCCTAACAAGTGATATCAGATCCATGGTTGGTTTTAGTATTGCCTCAATTTATCTCAAAATTTGTCGGCCGATCCGAATTTATGTCTGCCGATATGTCGGACACGAATTAGAGGCAACTTGTATATAGGCTAATGGGAAAACCTTAATTTTTAAACTAACTTTTTGATTAAGAGAGGCCCGTGAACCTGTTGTAAGTCACTTTTGGGGCTCTAAGGAACAAGCAAAGGTGTCAAGGAATTAATTCGGTTGTTTCATGCCTAATTTTTTTAGAATTCACATTTTTGTTGTGTTTGTTGGATAAAGAAATTCTCGGTGTTCAATCTGAAATGTAGGATTGGAGTACTTGCATTTTGGTTGCAAGCCACCCATCATTCACAGAGATGTGAAACTAAGCAACATACTTCTTAATAATAGATTTGAAGCTAAGATTGCAGATTTTTGGCTCTCCAAGGTCTTTGGCAACAGTGACATCACTCATGTGACAACCCTTGTTAAGGGTACTGTTGGTTTCCTAGACCCTGAGTAAGAAAACCAAAGTTATTTTACTCTTCTGTTATTACATCTGTCTGTACGACTTATCTTCATGTGTACCAAACTAATGATGGAGGTTATTTAACGAGCGCACAGTTCCTATTCATAACTTGTTAACGAAATATTGAATTTTTTCTATCACTAGTCATGTGTTTACTTATTGGTGGTGATAATGCAGGTACTGTGTGACAAACAACTTGAACGAGAAGAGTGATGTACACTCCTTTGGAATCGTTCTGTTGGAACTCATAACAGGCAAACGTGCCATCTTCCAAGTCTCGAGCGAGGAGAGAATCAACTTCTCGGAATGGGTGGATGACCACTTTTCTTGTGGGGACATAGGGAGCATAATGGACCCAAGATTGGGAGAAGAATGGGACATTAAATCTGCTTGGACAGCAATAAATGTGGCAACTGCAAGCAGTAGACCTAAGCGCATACAGAGGCCAAGTATGAGAGATGTGGTGGCCGAACTCAAGAACTCTTTTGGTGGTGATAAGGTTTCATCAAGAAGAAGAAGCTTTCATCCTGAAGGGCATGACAGCATTTTGTCACCGAATCCATGTTTTGACAGTTAAACCCTACCCACAATGAGCTCCCAGCATTTGGCCATGTCAGCATGCCAGGTTTTTCAGACCACTCAACCTTAAAATTGTTGGTATTGAGTAAAGGGGTTCATGTCATTTCTAATACACCCATTAAAATTGGCGTGGACGGGTTTTTAAAGCCTAACTGGAGCCAAGTTTCATAACTCAACTTCATAATATTGGTGTCGATTATTATATCTGTGGAACATCTTGGTAATTATTTGTTTATATAAGATGACTTTTATGGTTTTGGTTTCATGTCAACGAACTCTATTCTTTGAGAATGGTTCTGCAATAGAAGTTAGACATGATTGTATTAATGTGTTTGAAGTAGCTATCATTTTGTATTTATGTAGGATAAGATGTTGTAGATGATTGTTATTTGTTAGGTATCTTGCTACACATGATATGCATCTTTCCATGTATAGTTTGATTGTCTAGCTATTTATATATTTATTTACATTGTCGGGTAAGTTGCCAATTAGGCTTTTATTTAATTTTCATAATAATGTAAGGGGGGTCTCGTTCATGTCCAATACCCGTGTGAGTGTCGTTATACATTAGAGTCTGCACTTTCTTTTCAATTAACAGATGAATGAAATTTTTAGTTAAGAGTAGATTTTTTGCCTTAGTTTTATCATGAGGAGCTAACCCTCCTAAGATTGGAGTAGACCTATTTTTAATTTCAATCTTTATTTGGGCACCCAATTTGTTAGTTGTTGATTGCTTTTAACCTTAGAATCGATCTTGATCGCTGTCATTACCGCACATTTGAGGTTGCAATTATATGCAATTTAGTACTTGAAAGGAAAGTTTTCGAGCTGCCTGTAATCATCCTTCAGTGCCTGAGCTTAACTAGGTTGGGATTGGAGTCGTGAGTGTTAGTGTTGTGTCCGTTAGCATCCAATAATTTGCCCCCAGAGACTCTTCCAATTTTAAGTTGCCCCCAGAGACTCCGTTCGAAGCTTATTGGGTTCGCCTCGAACGCAAAGAGAAATGAGCCAATTTTGAGCATAGTTAAATTTAACTTGACTTGGTCGATTAATGTCCCTACTTACTACTCATCTTTTTAATCAGATTTAATTATTGGGCACTATACTTCTGCAAAAAAAAATAAAAAATAAAAAATAAAAGAAATGAAAGATTTCCTTCCTGGATCAAAGCCTTATTCATGCGTCCCTCTTGCTTGTCTACTTCATGTCAGGATTCTTAACTTGGTGCCCACTTCAAACCAACATCTCTACACTGGGTGCATAATTGCTAACAAAATATTGCTCCCAATACATATAGGTAGTTCTGGATACAACCACCTTATTGCTAGGTTGCTAACCAACTTTAATTTCTCTATGTGTTTATCAGACATTCTATGTTTAACCGGTCCAATTGAAGCCATGGATGGGTCTAACATTTCATGTGGATATAACACGTACACAATCATAGTCCAATAAAAAAATAATTGCATCTATGTTTCATTATTTAAATTCACAAAGTCACAATATGTTATTCTATTAGGAGCATGATGATGACCACTCTGACGTATTATGAAAGATTAGGCAGGAAAAAATAAAAGAGAAGTGAAGGAAGGGAGTGCACCTAAGGTTCTGATCAAGTACATGCACAAGGTTTCAGTGGCACACGTGGGGTGCATCAGCCACACGTGCGGTGGCATGGTTCAATCATTTGAGACACTGTTACCAAATAGGATAAAGTGCCAGAAGGACAATTGTCTCCATGATTTGGTAGTTGCGAGATGTATTTGTTAATAACATAAAATTATTGATATATAGATATTATTTATTGGGCATGGTCCATCTTTCCCCTACTTTGAAAGATTATCAAGATTTGAGATTTCAACTTTATCATCACTGTATTGGTTTCTTATGAAAATACATTGAATATGAGCTTGGCAATGAGCCATAGTTGATCGACTTTGGCTTGGGGCCAGCTTGCTCACATTAGACGAGCCAACCAAAGTTAACCTCAATTAATTTCGAACTCATTTTTTTTTAAAAAAATAACTACACATTTATATACATATATATATATAAAGATAAAATTTTGTATTAGTAATAGCTAGGGGTGTAAACGAGCCAAGCCTGCTCGCGAGTTTTTTGCGTTTGGCTCGGCTCGATTTATGCTCGTGCTCGTTAATTTTTTGCTCGATGTTGAATAATGAACAGAGCTTGAGCAAATGAATGTTCGGCTTGGCTAGGCTCGAAACTCGAATTCGATATATTCAAATTCAAAAAAATGTTCGGTTCGGCTAGGCTCGTAAATATTATTGAGGTCACATTGAACTTATATAGTGTTTAAAAAAAAATTGATCTTATATAAGTGAGCACAGAAACATTTGGAAAACCGATTCTGATTCCGATTCCGATTCATGCAACCATGAGTACAAACACTATAAATTTTAAATAAGCTCGGCTCGAATCGTTTATATTAAAGCTCGGTTCGTTTACATTAAAGCTGGGCTCGATTTGTTTTATATCGAGCCAAACTCAAGCACACCACTACTCGGTTTGGCTTGACTCGTTTATACCCCTAGTAATAGCTAATATTATTGTAATATGAGCCTTTAGATTGCATTAATAGTTAGATGATGAGAGCTCTCTTTATCTAAGTGACAAAAAATTATAGGCATGCGATTTAAATGGATGAATAGATTTTCATATTAAGCCTTTTCTTATATGAATTGACGTTTGCAATGAAAATTATATAAAAAAAAAACAAGTAACATAATGTTAAAATTTTTAATATTTTCGAGTGATCATTTCGATTAGCTTCTCAATTTTTTGACTTTCATGCACTAAGCCAAGTCACTGAACACTACAAGTCATCAAACCAAATAAAGCTTGATGGTACCCCTAGTTAAAGGCACCTAGTTAAGTTGCATGCCTTAGCTTTTAACGTGAGGCTGAGCATGTTTAAAGGAGAAAGAATGTATTGTTAAAATAATCATGAATTATAAACGACTATCGTGCGCTTAATTATTAGATTTATTTGGTTTTAATTGATGGAGATGAATTATTAAGGATGGGAAATGGCAAATAATTGGGAACATTAGATGCCTCGATGTGAAAATAAGTAAACAACAAGGAAGAGACCCTCGTGCAATGCAATTGTGAGGTTATGTTGCACAACTTTTGCACCACACCTTTAATATTAATAATAATAATATTATTATTATTATTATTGATTTGGCATGCAAGCATGTGGCTTATTAGACATTCCTCCCCTTCTATGCTTTAAAATCAGTCAATCCCCTTCTTCTCGTATATATTTGTATACATATGTTTTCGTATGAACACTTCTTTCTCATTTTTCATTCCCATCTTCCCTCTTTAATTCGGCCCCACTGATAATACAATACCTTATTTTTCTTCCTCCCAATTTGTGCATGAAAACTACATGAATCACTTTAATGATGGTATTGTTCATGCTAATCTAAGTTTTTATTTTTTTGATACTCCGACGATAATTAATTAACCATGTTGAGGCGTCGTCAATAGTATTTAATTAGATGTTAATTAATTAGCTCATTCAAACTGATTTAAATTCAATATTTAGGGTTTCAATCTTTTTATTTTCTTTTTTTAAAAAAAAACTTATGAAATGTGCTTACAGGGAGGGTAACAATTTTTTTAAGGTAGTAACTCAATATACATGTATATGCAATTAATCAATCACATTAATACATATACCCATCCTTGCTAAATTATTATTTTTAAATTGACTTAAAATTTAAAATTTAGGGTTTAAGGTTCAAAATTCTGACTATTTTTTTACATAATCAAAATTATCATCATCGATACAACTAGATATATAATTGAGGGGTTCAAACCACTGCTCTGGCTAGTAAGATCAACTGTTCTAAAGGTGTAATAAATAGATGCAATCAAATCCCAGCATAGTATGATACCAATAGATATGCCCTAAAAAAATAACAAAGAATGTTCTTCATGATAGACTCGGCCAGCTCCTTCAATTATTAGGGCATGGATATACTTCATATAAAACTCCAAAAGTTTATTGTAAAAGGTAAAAAATTGCTTTTGGAAAAAAAAAAAGTTGATTTATTGAAAAGCTTATATTCACAAGTCACAAGAAAAAGGCCACACACAGGAAAGTATGTGTCATCACAAATGTAGTCCACCCAAAAATAGATCCCCCACACCTGCCCCCAACTACTATTGTGGTCCAAAGCTCCACACACCAGTCACCACCATGGCCTTGGCATTGAAGTGTCACCCTCAATATCTTGGCAAAGATCACTCCCCTCTGTAAATCAATATTTTTTTTTGATACCCTTGGCCCCACGACCCTTCCCCAACGTGGAGCCCATTTCCGTATACACGTGGTATCATCCATCGCTTTCCTATTGGACAATTGATAGGGAGGGTACCATGGGTCGTGGGGCCTACGACCAATTTGGTACGGTCCCTTAGGGGTTTGGAAATTGCACCTCCACACGTGGGGTGGGGAATCCAATTAGGGTTGTGTCATGTCATTGACTCTACTGAGGACATGCAATTCTCTTGTCCTTCCTCGTCACACTTTTTCTTTTTTTTTTCTTTTTTACACTTTGTTATTATCAACACCACCCCTCAGGCAATCCTACCATCCAAATACTGATCAGTGAACTATTGTTGCAATTTGTCAAAGCCCCTTGTTCAATCCAACCACTGTTGCTGCCTACATTCTAAATACTAAACAGTAAAATATTGTTGCTATTTGTCAAAAGCTGCTATACCTACACTTGTAGTAGTTTTTCAGGCCTATCATTGATGGAATTTATTGCATTCTTGAAGGTAATTGGCAAATGGTGGGGGTTCTAGGGTTTTGTGATATTTGGCCTCATTGGGAACTCCAATTCCTTTTCTCCAAAATTTACTCCCAAGTTTAATGAATGGGTATGTTAAAGCTTTCTACATTTATGTTTGTTGTATATTCTCCTAATTGATTACCATCAATTTGAGATATTAATCTACAAAAATTCATTACCTAATTGATAGTTTTTAACTTTTTTTCAATTGGGGCATTTTATTGAGGTACTTGGGGCATTATTTTTTGATTAAACTAAAGAAGATGAGTGCAAAAAAATGGATATGGATGGGCATGAAGATGGGAGGGAGAAGCGAGTGATTGAAAGATTTGTGAAAGGATGTGGGCATGAACTTTGACTCTTTTGTATAGCTAGAAAAAAAAAACAATAAAAATATATATAAAAAAAGAAAGATTTCCAATGGCTGCTTCAACCTGGGGTCACTCCTTATGTCCTACACAGTTTCCATTGTCACCATCCCATCTACCTTTCTCCCACATCAAGACAACCAGTCTGTGTCAATTGAGTCTGTATTCCTGAGCTGTTCACTCCATATATGAAGATATATATAAGCTTTGCTCATAATTGAGGCAGCCCAAAAAGTGGCAACATTCAAAATTGCAATAAATCCCTTATAAGGACACACTCGTATATGGCCGTAGTATTATACATCACCATCAAACATTAGGGAGTGTACTTGTGTACATCCATACTTATCCTCCATGGCTCAAACAAATTCACTCGCTGCTATCAAATGCATGTTCAACTTGCGTATATATACGTATCCATACTCTAAAGATGAAAAGAATACCCTTTAAATACAGACTAATATATATATATATATAACTTCTAATGAAGCATTTACTAGATCTTGTCACATGCAAATTAACAAAATAGAAGTGGGATTGCACTAGACGAAGAATTAAGCAAAAAGCTTCAATGCGACAACAACCAACCATGGCCAACCCAATATAAAATCACTCCTTAGTACCAGGTTTTAATAATATTTTCCATTGCATATACTATAAAAAAAATTGATTCATTTTCATCAATGTTTTAGTTAGCGTAAATAAATGAGAGGGGTATCCACCCACATACATGTATAGTCATTTTTTATTGTCCTGATTTTAGTAATCCTGACATAGCCAAGAATTATAAAATAGTCAGTCTAACTTTAGTAAATGTTTGTTTTAGAAGTATGGTAATAATATAACAGAGAATTGCTTGATTTAGTACTTCTTCCACAATAACAGTTCACCTACGTTCGTTTTGGAGCTTCTCCATTCCTCTTTTTTTCTCAAATGAGATTTGGGTAAGATTGAAATCTCTATCTATCAATTTGTGCTCTACATACTTTTAAAAAAAAATCGTGTTTTAGATTCATTTCTTCTTAGATGCATACATGAAAGAAAAAAAAGAGAGAATTGGCAGCGAGCCCGTTGTCTGAAAGAGATGATCAAATGTAATATGGTGACAGGCATGTGGAGCAATTTTGTTCTGATACCAACTGTTCTTTCTTCCCTGCAACTAGGGTGGTATCCATGTGATCCATCACCTGCTTTCTCCTTTTCAATATTCATCAAGATTGTTACCTTACACTTCTATACGATCAATATAGACAACATATCACTTCCTCTATGTGAAAATGAGATCAAATATTTTATTTAGAGTCATGGATGACTGTTTAGGTGTTCTTCCATTATTGCTTTTGATACGGTAGTCTACCATGTATCTGGGATTGAGGTGAAAGTTAAAACAGGATTATGGCGGATGTCGGTCTCCATAAATATGTGCTCCATGGCTGACGTTCAGTGAGTAAATATGGGTTTTACTTTTTGAGAACTTTCCGCCTTTTTCTGAGTAGGAAATAGGAATCTACTGACCTATGATTTAGAGCTTTTACTCAGAGAAGTTGGTCTTTGCAGGGGCTTATATACACCACTCTTTTCGTCCAGCAACACAAGGCATCAAAGAGCAGCTGCCCACTTGGTCTACTCTTGAGGTTTCTAGCAGTTTGTGAAGTGGCTTTTGAGCTTCTTCTCGGGGTGAAGCAATGGCAGTTCTGTTGGTAGTTTATGTCTTGGCATTAGGGGTCTTCTTCTGTGCAGCTCTCCTCAAGTGGAATGATGTGAGGTATAGGAAGAAGGGGCTGCCGCCAGGGACTATGGGGTGGCCTCTGTTTGGAGAGACCACAGAGTTTCTCAAACAGGGTCCTAGCTTTATGAAGAACCAAAGAGCAAGGTTAGTGGAGATCAATTAACCTGGTTTTCACCCTCTACATGTTTCTTCAATCTTCATAAGACACTATGAGACCTTTTTTTTTATGTTCGAATCTTCAACTGTCAGGTGGTTCTAGTCAATTTCTACTTTTGGTTTCTGACTTCCCCCAAGACATTAAAAACTTCATCAACTTATTATTAAGTTTATCAGAATGAGATCAGACACTTTAATCCCATCCTACCAAGGAATTTGTCTATAATCTTCCTTGCGTTGTCTTTGCTATCTAAGCTTGTGAGTGGATCTTTTGGTGGTTGAGACATGTTTAACATTTTGCTATGATCTTATCAGGTATGGGAGTTTCTTCAAATCACACATCCTGGGGTGTCCTACAATTGTGTCAATGGACCCAGAGATCAATAGGTACATTCTCTTGAATGAAAGCAAAGGCTTTGTTCCTGGATACCCACAATCTATGTTAGACATCCTGGGGAGATACAACATTGCTGCTGTAACTGGGGTTCTCCACAAGATCATGAGAGGTACCCTCCTCTCACTCATCAGTCCTACCAGCATCAGGGAGCAGGTTCTGCCCAAAGTTGATGAGTTTATGAGATCCCATCTCAGTAATTGGAGTGGAAAAGTGATTGATGTGCAGGAAAAGACCAAACAAGTGAGTTAAAATCAGATAGTTCCCCTTGTCCTCTCCTTTATGCGAAGGTGCATTTACTTTGTAAGCCTAAAATGATTTGTGTGAGTCATCTGTAAATTTTTCTTCTACACAGATGGCCCTCTTGTCCTCACTTAAACAGATTGCTGGTATTGAAAGTGGACCACTATTGGAAGCCTTCATACCTGAGTTCTTCAAGTTGGTTCAAGGAACTCTTTCTCTACCCATTGATTTGCCTGGAACAAATTACAGAAAAGGGTTCCAGGTACTGCTCACTTTTGCTGTGGTCATCATCCCTAAAAGCATATCCTATCTATCTTTCTCAACACTTTGAGTAATTGTGCTTGTTCCTTTTCACACCTGAGCAGGGAAGAAAGGAGATTGTGAGCCTTTTGGAACAAGTGATTGAAGAAAGAAGAGCTTCTGGAAGTAGGCACAGTGACATGCTTGATTGCCTACTAAACAGTGACGAAGGCACAAAAAACAAGTTAACCGATGAACAAATTATTGACATGATAATTACCGTACTGTATTCGGGATATGAGACTGTTTCAACCACATGTATGATGGCAGTCAAGTATATTCATGATCACCCTAAAGTTCTTGAAAAGCTAAGGGTAAGAAGACTCTGCCATGGTTCACTAAAAAATGAAAATAAAAAAAAATCTTGCTCTAATTTGAGTGTCATTGTTTTGGTTTTCAGAATGAGCACTTGGCAATTAGAAAGGGCAAGAATGAAACGGAAGGAATCAACTGGAATGACTACAGATCGATGCAGTTCACTAGAGCTGTAAGTACTCAGAGACCAATAGCCTTTAATTTTGTTTTCCTGTTTAGATCAGAAATTTCCTGAGCAGTGGATCACGAACTAAATATCAAATCCTCATTTGTTGCAGGTCATCACTGAGACAATGAGATTGGCTACTATTGTTAATGGGTTGTTGAGAAAAACAACACAAGACACGGTATTGAAAGGTCGGCTTATGTCCAAAATACTAAACTTCTCTCTGATTATAGTAGTTTGACAACTAGAAACAAGAAATTAACTGATGAATCAAACTGTTTTGTTTCATCAGGATTTGTCATACCAAAGGGGTGGAGAATTTATGTCTACATGAGGGAAATCAACTACGATCCTTTTCTTTATGAAGACCCTTTCACCTTCAATCCATGGAGGTGGCTGCAGGGTAGAAGCAAGGAAGCACAGCAGAACTTCATGTTATTTGGAGGAGGAAGTAGGCTATGTCCTGGGAAGGAGTTGGGACTTCTGGAAATATCTACCTTCCTCCATTATTTTGTCACTAGATACAGGTCAGTTGTTTCAAAGTTCTTTACCTTCTACATCTTAGTTCTATCATTTTAGTACTCCATATTACTAGAGTAGAAAGTATTTACTCTTATTGACTGATCCTTTTCTCTAAATTTAAATGAAAATGATATGGACCACTTCAATCTACACCAATAGGAATAAAATATATGTAAGTTCAATGGTGGGGCTTAAGGCCATATGGGTACAATTAGGTTGGGTTGTAGCTTGAGTTGGCACTCTTGTTTTAAGGTTTGTCTGCCCAAATTTTTTTTCTCATGGCATGTTCTTGTTGCAGGTGGGAAGAGATTGGTGGAGACCAGATAATGGAATTCCCAAGAGTTGAAGCGCCAAATGGACTGCATATTAGGGTTACAAATTACTAAGAGATGTATATAGCATGATCAGCAATCACAAGTTTATCACAACAGAGGATAAACCAGAGTGAAAATTTTGTCATGTATATAAACTTACAGTGAATGAGAGGGATCATCACTCTCGATGACATATGTTCGGTCAAAAAAAAAAAGAAGCTCCGTCTTTACCAATATATATCTTATTAGAAATATAAAGGAAGCCAGACCTACCAATTATCATTGATGATTCCATGAAAAGTTGGTTTTTTAAAATAAAGTTGTGAAGAAAGTTCAAATTGATGCAACTGTAACCCCTTAAGATAACATACTCTAGGCAGGATCATGTCTCTTTTGATCGAGAACTCTTGTGCAAAGTTAATCAAAGAGCATAATTTTCTTTAGCAAGTAGACAATTAAATATAAACGCAGATCAAAGTTAAATTCACCACTTTGGCATATTTTATTAGCCTAAGTGGAATGCACAATTTTGCTTTGGTCTCTTCATCATTCGAGTGTCCACCTTTTTTTGCTTCTCATGTAGCTTGAGATGTGCTTCTGTACACGTCAGGATGTTGTAGCAGAAACGATAGCAGAAAACCAGATGAATTTTTTTATACAGGGCTATCGCTTGATATTATGATTCACAAGAAAAACACTAACAACCGTCCACATTTGTTCAATCATTTGTTATCTCGAAATAGCTTCAACCATTAAGTTTTGCATCTGAATGATTGCAGACTCAACGATTGGCCAATTTACATTTTGCATTAACATGAACAATGATCATCAAATACCCGTCACTAACAGGGTGGGAGGAGAAGATGTACCATGATCTTCAGAAACATTCATATCTCAGAGAACCTGACCTCTCATGAAGACTTAGAATATGCTACCATTACAAGCAACATTAAAGAATGTATCATCAGAACTAAATATATTACATTCAGATAATTTCTCATGGAAGGCTAAAAAAAGATCTAATGTTCAATGCATTACATAAAAGCACAGTTTACAGTCCTCACCAGCAACGGCCAAGACTCTCGACCTTGGATCAGCAGCAATGTGCAATATACCTCCGCCTAGAACTCCAGCAAATAATTTACAACCAGTCAGATGCTAGTAACCGTACAAAAACTAAATAAATAATTTCCTGCTGTTCAATGCAGATATCAAATTCTTTTAGCCATGTAAAAATTTGTCTCATTAGCGTGTTCAAATTGCTAGTATGTTGTTAAAGGAGTACTCTCCCTAAAGTTTTCTTGGTGATATCCTCTTTACCTTTCTCAAACTGGCGATTAAACAGATCTCTTCCAGAACATAAATCCCATATGTACACAAGGCCATCATAAGTGCCAATAATTCCTTTACCACCCAATACATTTGCAGCAGAAGCCCTGCATTTAAGAGAGAATGCCATCAGCATACACCTTTCATATGTTAGTTCACAGCAACTTTTCTTCTCATAAAACATAGTTGTATGAGAAGTAAATGGGGGACTTTTGATGTGCATGCAGCAGAAACCAGAAGAATTGACAATGCCAAATTCACCTGAAGTCTACTGTGTTGTCCATTATAACCCTGTTTTTTGCCAAAAGGACAAGCCGCCAAGTTCTACCAGAATGACTACCAAAATCATTTTCTGGATAAACTGAAACAAGAAGCAAGATAGCTACATCCTCCATATTTTGTTGATTAAAACATTCGATGGTGCTCGGCTCAGAGAACTTCTCTGCAACAGATTTGAACTCCTTGATCTTTTCCATTTCAAAATTTGTGTACAAACCAACTGGAAGAACCCTCGCAAGATAATGCTGTGAAGCAGAATATTTGGCAAGAAGTGCCCGCTGAGATAGGTCCCTAAGTGGAGCAGGGGAGTGAGTGGTTGCAAAAAGGACCGCATTCATGGTTTACGCGAATAGAAAATTACGTATACAAAAGAAAAATAAAATAAAAAATAAGAAAGAAAAAGAAAAAAAGAAAAGGCAATGAAATGGAATGATGCCTTCTCCAACATGCCACCAACAATAGCCTAGTAGGGATAGAGTAATTGATAAGCACGATTTTATCTTATACAGATTCACAAAACTTTCATGGACACTTTTATGACAAGCAAGTAGTCCTAGGAAGACAGAATCATTATCAAAGAAAAGAATGTAGGCGGCTGACAGATATATCCAGGAAACAGACGCTAATCAAGACGAGATTTTTTATTTACCATACGAAAAAGCTTCCTGTCCAATCATGACCAACAACAAGGGATGCACAGTTTGGTATTGTATGTAGCTGCAACACGGGCTCTGACCAAACAGAACTTGGCAAGTTGAAGTGTTCAACTGAATCACTGCAAACAAACAAAAAGAGTTGCATTGGTCGGATGTTCTTAGATGAGGTCAAAACCCTTACATGAAAAACAAACATATCTATGTTTACCACCATGATGAGTTCATCACCCATACATGCAGCCCCCCACTCTCTTCAGCAGCAAGAAGATAATTAGGTTCACATACTAATATACAGTGAACACTAACAGACATCATAAAATTCTTCATTAACGAGACATAACCAAGTCCAATGCAAACAACTTGGACGGCACTTTCTTCAGAATTCTCTGATATGCACTTGAAGCATGAACAAGTAACATTTTGCTCCCTATGAAAAATGCAAAGAGAATTAACTTTGTAAAGATGTATTTGATGATCCAAATACATAGTTTCAAATTATAGAATATGAAAGCACACAAGGAACCTGCATCGTGGAGCTTTAAAGCGGTTGATGATGACAAGATGCTTCCCATCTGGACTAAACTGCAGTCCAGAATTCCAAAAGGCAATCTGGAAAAACAATGCAAGAAGAATTGGTTTTGGAAGTACTTTTTGGAAGTACTTATTCTTCCTGAAAATGACATGAAAATAGTAAAATGAACAACTTACCTCTCCTTCTTCTTGAATGCCACTAGAATGCGGCATCACAATTGAAGTGTGACCAAGAAATGTGGGAGCCTTTTCCCTAATGTGATGGATGAGGAACTCGTAGAGAAAAAGTGTTCTTTCTTTTCTTTCAAGATGACCACATACAACACACACAATTATGCAATCCTTCTTCGAGGTCAATAATAGTGACACAATAGGAGCTGGGTGCATAGAACAACTAACCGGCTCAACAGGAACAATAACTTCCGTATTGGACCCATTCAATCCAGGTAAAAAGTGCTCACTGTTATCAGCAATATTTGCAGTGTTCATTATTTGATCCATCTTTATGTTGTTTGATAAAGCTGGACTAACATCAATTACTTCTTCACTAGAGAGGCAAAATTTTCTTTGAAGATCATCATTAGCAGCAGCAATTGAACTTCTAGCTACGCTTGACAATGAAGCCTTCATAGAAACAACAGTCTCTCTTTTAAAATTTTCTCCATGATCTCGGCATATTATGCTTTCAGAAAGTTTCTCAATATGATATCTAGAACTGAGATTTAAACATGTTTCCAGCTGTTTAGAGGTAGAAATATCCATGTTGCCATTTAAGACACAAGCTTTCTTATCAGGGACAATAATGTGGCGATGATCTATGTTTTCTTGATCAGCATTACTTGTATCATTTAACTTTGTGCTCGAAACATCAAGTGGGCACCTACGCTCAATAGAAGTGATCTGCGTCACGTGATCCTCCAATAGCTGACCAGGAAGATTAAGCAGAATATCTGAGGCATAATAAGCAAGTAAGTTAGCGAGGTCATCTGATTGATTCTAAACCAATGTCCAGCTCAGTGAAGAGTATGATTTTATGGAAACTTACTGTCAATGCAAACAGGAGTGTCCAATTTACCATCCAAAAATGATGTTTTACACAAAGATGGTTTGCGGTCAACTGAAGCACATGAAGAACTCCTATTTTCATCTACAAACCCAAATGGTTCAATAGTTTCTACACCAACAAGGTTACCTATGGTAGCATCATTGTGTACAACATCATGCAAGGAGTCTTCAATAGCATCCTGATCATCTAAAATCTTGGAACCATCTGTGATACTACATCTTTGATGCCTGGCAGTAATATTCATTAGTTGATCATCCTCAATGCTGTCTGGGATAAATAAAGAAGGATCTTTATA
Organism: Piper longum; assembly: GCA_032619315.1. Taxonomy (NCBI): domain Eukaryota; kingdom Viridiplantae; phylum Streptophyta; class Magnoliopsida; order Piperales; family Piperaceae; genus Piper; species Piper longum. The sequence continues at coordinate 22,491 of JAVDBV010024281.1, forward strand.
TATGGTCGTCCCATGTAATCTGCCATTGTTCACCACATAGTCTGGCCTCTTTTGTTCATTTGTACCATCTACAGAAGGAGGTCACAATTGGGTATTTAGTTAGTAACACAAAACGATGGAATATTAGCACATTAACAATGTGGATCAGTTGCTTAGGATAGAGAAACATTACCCTGGCATTTGACATGGGCATGCTTGCAAATTTTTTCGTAATCTGCATCTGCTTTTTCTCGACCAGAATGTCTGACTCTTCTCCTCTTATACGTCTTCTTTAGCAGAGGTAGAGCTCGCGGAAGTAAAAATGTCATCATAGATTTTGTTAACTCCTGTCTGACTGCATCAAAATCACTTCTCTCAGAATTTGAGTTTGGAGTGTCAGAGGACACATTTCCTTCAAACTGACTTGAACCAGTATGATGCTTTTCATCAGAAGCAATGGTGTCTATATTTTCTGGAGTAAAAACGAATGTGGGCGTAAAGGTGAAAAAAAGCACAAAAACTTTAAGCTGATTTGCAAACAGGGGATATAAATCATCACTTAACCAGAAGTCATTTCGTACCATTTTGAGAAACTTGAGTTTCTGAAATACAGTCGCTTAATATTCTGGATCCTAATGAAGCAAGGGTATTGTCTTCCTTAACTACATTTTACTTGGCAGGCCTTTCTTTTGGTAAATTCATTCTATCCAATGGAAGGGCCTGCAGAAGCTCCTGACCTCGTAAACAAAAAGATGCAACATCACATTTCATTCAAGCTGAGCTTAAGGTAAATTGTGAATGAGATCACTATCTTTTGTGCGTGGCTCAATATAACTAAGAATGCAAACTCACAAAATGAAAAGCTATACATAAGAACTTTTATCAGTAATCATAGAAAAATGACTCCACGGTAAACTATATTTTCTTAAAGGCATTCCCCCGCACACTCACACATCTACATCCTTTTTTTATGCACATTCTGCTCTACCCCTGAACCCAAGCTTATACACACACAAAAGGATGAGAGAAAAATTCTGTAGACATCTTCTTCTTAAAGATATTGATCAAATTACCTCATTTTCCACTTCACACCTATTCATAAATCCAGAACCATAGATCTGTGTCATTTGAGGGATAGTGCCAAAAGTGGTGATAGTCCTCACTTTGTGCCTTTTACTTCTTTTCCCAGTCTTATGTACTACATTACATGGCATAAAATCCATATATGCATGTGGTTTTGAAAGCTGAATGTCCAGCTTTGCTCCAGATACGCTATCACTAATATCTGTAGAACGTAAATTCAGTTCTTCATGTCCATTAGCATTTGCTACAAGTTCACGCAGCAATCTCTGCACAAGTGGATTTCTAAAGCCAAAAAACTGCACAATGTCACGTCATTGTTTAGATATATAAATAACCGATATCATGAAATCGTCATCAGAACATAAATGTCAGAACATAAACATTAAGAAAAAAAATTTGATCACGATAAACCAAGAGCATTTAGAGCTAGCCCAAGATAGTTAGGTCATTGGACTAACCTCAGCACCATCTACATTGCATGACAATCTTTTTCCATGCAACAATTTAACTTGGGGACCACTTCTTCTTTGAAAATGCTCCCAAGCCATGTCTGGAGTCCGGCCAGCCCCATACTGCAACTCTCCATCAACAGAAGTAATCTGTTAATTGCAATAAACATCTTTTTAATATGAATAAAAAAAAATCAGAGAGCATTCTGCAGAAAATAATCTGCATTGAAGACCATCAAATGAAAATAACTATCAATTCTGTGCAAATCATCCTTGATACAAAAAAACTGAAATGTTACTTTCTCCCGATCAATTTGCCTTTTTAAATGATCAAATTTTTTAGTTCTTTCTGTTGTTAAACAAACACATGCACACCGTAAATAAAGGCCCTTTGGCATCCTTGAGAATTTCCAACTTGTATTTGCATCCAGAATGGGTTCGGATGGCGTGATATCCAACGGGGTATGGATACCTATCTTTTCCCTGTAGAAAAAACAAATAGTATCAAGCTCATAATTAAGTTTTTACAACATTAAACCAGAAAGGGCTATAAATTCATTCCACTAGCACATTCTATCTCTCTGCCCATTCTCAGACTTCTACGAATACAACAAAAATTCCGAAATCGATAAGAGCGCATAATTGCTATTTCTCCAAAGTCGACTGATACCTTTGGCACATTTTTCCCTCGAAACATTACAACAAAATCAACCGAGAGTCCTAATGCACTTTATGAAAAAATTATAATTCAATCGTAAATAGCTCCCTCAATTCATAAAATACGACACTAACAACACTAAGATTAAATTTGAAGCCATTACTAATGCTGCACGTATAATATTTCAGAATTACCAGAAATAAAATCAAAATCAAGCTAGCGCCCATCAATCCCTTTTAAACATCAGAATCATCATCAAACAAAAGAAAAATTCAATTCAAGCAATAAACTCATCAATGATTGAAGACGAGAAGAGGGGGGGAAGAGGAGGCCAAACCCTGGAGCAGCTCCAGTACTTCTTCGCCCATGGGTCCTCGTACAGAGCTCCCACGGACACGATCTCCAGACCGTCCAACTCCTCCTCCCCGCCGGCGCCGGAGGTTTCCATGTTTTCCGGCGATGGAGAACGAAAAAGGCGGCGGCTTTTAGCGCGGGCTGCCGTTTTCATGCTCTCGCACAATGTTCCCGCCAAAACGTGGTGGGACCCACTTTCTAGTGGGTCCACGGGGACCCAGTAGTCGAGATGGATTGGTGCGTCGGGGTTTACCTAAAAGGGCCCACCTTGAGCTTAATCCATAGTTTTTAATTTTAAATACGGTATCGTACTGCTTGATCAATTGTATGCGATTGATGTATCACGTAAAGCTTTCAAATTTGATACAATCTTACAGTATAATGCCTTTAAATTTGGTACGATTTAAACGTAAGTACCATTTTAATTTATATCCGATTTTTTAATTTGAAATTTTCACAAACTTTTTTTTTTGTTAAAAATTATGGTATTTGAGCCTGTATTTAATAAAATATTAATGACAAAAGATATTTTAAATACTCAATAAAATATTTATTTATAATTTTAAAATCCTGTTGAACCAAATATATCATGTGTCAAGTATAAATTATGTATGATATTTGATGTGACATTTAAAACGATTGTTTGTTCTAGTTAGCTAATAAAAATATTGATTAATAATCTGTATTGAAGAAGAAGAAAAAAAGTCAAGCCCGAGTGATTCAAAAATCCAATTAGAAATATAGATTGGACCTTATACTCATAAATGTACGTATATGGTAGGTATTTGGTTGTGTTATTTTAAACTAATTTATAAGGGGGGGAATATTTATTAAAAATTAAAAATTACAATGATCAACGGCTAAAAAATATTTAACAAGATATTGACAAATATAAAGGTGCTCTTTAAAAATGTTCACAAATTGTTAAAATAAAAATAAATAGGAGGAGTTGATATTTTCTTATTTTAAAAAAAATTCTTAATAATCGTAATAGCTAAGTGCAGTAAGCTCCATTTTTTATAATTGTAACAAAAAACCTTTAGTAATAAATTTCTAAAAAAAATCATATAAAAATTTCTATTACAATTAAATACCCACAAATTTTTTTTAAAAAAAAAACTTACACGATGGAGTTTTTCAATTTAAAACTACAAAACAAAACGTTAATAGTTCTTAAAGAACAAAATAACGTGACATAATTAATGATAAATGCATGGGCTACTTGCAAAAAATAAATCCCTATATCTAAAAACAAGTCCAGATTCCTTCTAATAGAGACACAGTGTAAAACCCACGATTGGAGTTAGAGTTTTATATTTAGAACTGGTCGGTTTGACTGTTATTTCGAGTCGAGTATGTTTCAGAACACGTATACTGAGCTGACGCTAGTCGCGTGTATGAGCTATAAAGGTCATGCGTACCTAAGTATGTGATAATAACATCGTGATCGAAGTAGGAAAAAATGAGTTATCAGCATGTATGAGAGTATGCAGCTTATTTTTTTATTAAATATTGTGGATCGTAAAATTAATTTTAGGTCGTTTACCACGTTAGGATGTGTTATGGGGAGTTTTGGGTGAGTTGATAGCTATAGAGCATGTCATTTGGATGTTGTGTTATTTTGGAAAATTTTTCCCCATTTTTCTATATTTTTTTAGAATTATTTCAATTTAGATATTATTTTTGACTCAAGCTGAAGACAAGTCAAATAATATTTACAAGTATCCCACCCAACCAGATTTTCTTCCCTCCCGACATTTTCCTCTCCTCTTCCAAAATCTCAGTCATCCTCCCCATTGTGGCCGCCGCTGTCGCTGCCACCCGGCCGCCGACTGACGTCGTCCCCTCCCACGAAAAAATTCATGATTTTAACAAATTCATGATTTTGACAAAAAAAATTGTATTGAAAAAATTTTGTGTAATTTAATTTAAAATTGAATAATTGTTAATCATTTATTATTAATTAAACTGTCAAAATTTGAAAACGACGTCGGTAAAAAAAGTGGTAAAAAGTACGCATTAATTAATGATAAATAATATTAATAAATACTTTCAATCTCTCTGTCACTGTACACTTTCACCCGTATGTGTTTGTCAAAATAATTAGTTCATAAGTTTTAACTAAATTGATTATAAAATCAATGATTTTTACAATAATGTTTTTATATATACTATTTGCATTTTAATCAAATAGGACGTTATTATTATTTATTTTTGACAAAATAAAGCTATGTCAATATAATAAAGAATGGAGTATATTGGAAATAGTTAAGTAGGGAAGTGTTGCGAGTGCCTTCCGCGTAATTATGTCCATCTAAACATTGGTTTTTTCACAAAGTGGTAAATTTATTTATTGTGGTTAATGAGGTACTATATAAATACCCATAGTGGTAATATGAGCAAGGCATGGAAAGTACTATTTGGTTGAAAGTGCAAGCTAATAACTTATACATTATATTTTTTAATTATAAACAGTGATTATGACAAGTATGAATGTATTGTTGATTATGTGTTTTTATACAGTTATTGAATTGTATTAATTTTTGTGTTTTTTCATGTGACTGACATTATGTTATACAGTTAATTTAATATTAAAATTCTATGTATAGACGACTTCGTGTTTACATATATATAGTTTGTATGATTTATAATTTAAATGTAAATAATATTTAGTGCGTCTTGCATCTTAAACGTTTCTAATAGCCGCATATAAAAATAAACAATGAAAATACTTATATATTTTTAATTCATTCAAATTTTATCTACTCATTCCTCGTAAACTTTAAATTAATTGCAATGGAACAAAAAATTAATTTTAATATTCTTAAACTTGAGAATATATCTAAAAGATGAATTTACAATCAAAAGGTGCTTCTATATAGTATTAACAATTCAAGGGTGTCTTACGTGTTATTTATAATTCAAAGGTGTTTTTTGTGACATTGACTTAACTGGAATGGATAATGATAAAAAGAAATGGTGGCGCCGACCGGGGTAGATGGTCGTGGATCCAGCCTAGAGCAACCACATCCTGCTTTTTAATAAACAAAAATTATATATTTTAATTTTAAATAAACGTATATTTTGGTTTGGCTTGATTATTTTTTTTAAGGGTAAAGATTAATTATACCCCGTGTGATACATGGCTTCAATATACATTGTTTACTCGATCATTTATTTGTTTGTTTCACCGGCCAATTGCCCAAATTCTGTAGCAAATATATTTTTCCCGTCATTTAAAACTTTCTTGTTATTTTCCAAGCATTAAAAACTTTCAATTGCTGACAATGAATGAAAAATGCTCACACTAGCCAGAGCGCTCAAGACTCTTACCAATCAGTTATAACATTGCAGCCTAAAATATTCACATTTCGTTTCAACAATGGCTTCAAGGTGATCAACGAACAACACAAGGTGTTTAATTCCATCTACAGATTGGTTTATGTATGATCACTCAAAAGAAACCTGTAACAATGTAAAAAACAAGGCAGGCTGCCAATCAAGTACTGATCATCAATTCCATGATCCAACACCCTAAATTCTCACTGACCATATATCATCTCATAACCTGAAAAAGAGCAGAAATTTTTCATCATCAGATCTCATAATCAATGGCATTTTATCTGTATGGAGGAGAAAGGCAGAGAAAGAAAGCTCTACCCAATACAAGACATGAAGCCTTCCTTAGCCACCTTCACTTGCATTGAACTCCTCTGACTGTTCATGCTAAGAAGTTGCTATCTCAAATGAAACGTACCCACATTTGACGTTCCTTGATCAGTGTACATTCCATTATTTTCATTCACACAATCCAAAGAGCTAGCAGTTCCACCAATATGGTCTTTAATGTCAGTGTTGCTCACATCAGATACCCGTAGAGCTCCGAGGTGATCGACATTCATACGATTGTGTCCTGAGGAAAAGAAGCTATTTGAAGCCACACTAGTAGAAAATTGAGAATAAGATGGAACTGTTCCAGACAAAGGATTGGCATTGCTATGGGCTGATCGATGATCATTTTGAGCGAATAAAGGACGATCAGTCATCACTCCAGACGATTGAACGAAGAAATTGTGTGGCTGTGTTGACAGAAGAGAGAGAGCACAACCAGTGTCTGCGACACTGGTTGTCCCTTGTGTGGCAAAGAAGCTCTCATTTTCTGGAAAGGTTTTCATTAGTTGAGCTTGGGAGCTGGAAGAAGCACAAGCCAAATGATCAAGAGAATATCTCTCAGAATCTTCACTGCAAATGCCCGCTGATGAAGCTTGAAATGTTAATAATTGTTTGCCATTGCCATGTTGAATGAGAGCCAATGAAGAGGGGTGATAGTTGTAGATTGGCTCGGCTTTGACACATGAATGCCCTTTGGCTATATTTCCATATTTTACTTCGCGCCCAATTCCTTCAGACAGTATGTTGGCGCGAAGAAATGGTGTTTGAGGTGAGGGAATCATTTCCATAAATTTGTGACCTGCCAAAAACAATCACGACTTTGGTGGAAAATCACATAGTTTTAGAATTTACATGTCAGAAAACTTTTTATGTTAGCTCGGATTATTTCAGTCATAATCAATGAATCAGATTAAAACAACCACATTATTGGATTCAATTGACTACTTAATTGGCTTTCTCACCTTCAAGCAGTACTCATCTATTTCCTGGATGTGACTCACAGTTGGGTTTTTCTCTATGTTAAGAGTTTGTAACAGGAATTGAAAATAGGTTCCACAAATCATATATATACAGCTAAAAATAGAACTTTGAGATGAGAAGCCTTGATGCAAAACACTTAATTAAGGTCATTATGGAAAACATAGTTACATACCCACATCTTGTAGCAATGAAAGAACAAAGTTGGCAACTTATTTAGAAAAATCCCATAAGCATAAAACTGCAAACAAACAGGTAGTAAAGAAAGTAGGACAGCAGGGCAGTGAAAATATGGACTTTCTTCTTCAACATTTGCCACATATCAACATTCAGCATTTAGCATAAGCTGTAAAGAAACTACGTTGTATTTACGTAGGTGGTAAAGTAAATTTCAAGGCATAAAGGCATTTTATTCAACCAAGAACTGGGACTGCCTCATCAAAATGTTTGAGTTGAGAAAATGGCAAAAGATTTCATAATCAAATATCACAAACATGTTGGACCGGGCTTACCATAATGTCTGTGCTCAATTTGAGGTTTTCTTCGCCGTTGATTGTGACCAACAAGCCGTTTGCGACAACTACGCTTACCATCATCAAACTCGGCCAGCAAATGAAACCTGTAGCAGAACAGATTAAAACAGAGCATACTAGACGAAAGCCAGACAAACTCCTACACAACTCGTGAACCATGTAGCATACGCTTCAAATAATCTTCAATGGTAGCATAAAACAATGATCATAGATGGATGCATGTAAGCAACGAAACAAGAGTGCTCATCAAGGACACTTTTTATCAAATTTACCACTCATAACATGACATGTCAAAAGTTGCATTACCACAGCAACATAAATTTTCAGAAAGCAGAAAGTCATTGTACATATATAGATTGGAATGTGAATCATTGAGAGCATAAAAAGCTACAATAATGCACCTGCTGCACTGCTGGCAAAACCTTTGTTCAAGCCCATTAACAATCACTTTGGCAGTTTTTGAATGCATTTCACAAACTTTGTGCTTTTTGTGATACTCCTTGGAAGAACTAAGGTTCAGATTACAACCATAAACTTGACAAAAGGGAATCTGATTGCTCAAATTCACTGACCGGGCACTCTTTGATCTCTTCGAAGATGGAGACAGCTGTAAACTTGGTGGTGCGTCACCCCTCTTCACATCGCCATGTTGGGGTTGAATCAACCTTCCCGACTTCACAACAGAGGTGGAAGGATCGGCAAGAGTGGCAACAATGCCAGCTCTAGAAGTTGATAAAACATTGAAATCAACCAGATCAGAGGCCACCCTTCCATAACCTGGTATAGCTCTCCCCTCTTCCATGCCATGAACCAATTCATGGGTCTGGTCAGGTGTAGAACGTTTACTACCACTAGGGAAGTCCCAGGAGTTTGATAGAGAATGGTAGCTCCGATTCTCCATCATCAATAAGATGCAACAAAGAGATGTGCAAGCCGGAGCTGTAATCTATGTCGAGAATCGGGATCTGCTGTCCTTCAACGAGCTAAGACTCTAACATGAACAGTGCATGGAAACAGCTTGACAACAGAGAACAGTGTTTGGAACACGCAAAAGAAAAGGATGGAAGATTTGCAGAGTGCGCAAGGAAAAGAAAGCCAACTTCTCCACTTCGAGGTGCAGGATCAGACATCCATTCTAGAAAACAACCAAGGACAGAGAAAGCAAGCGAGCGAATAATTGATGCAGGGAAGCTAAAAACGAACTCCAAGATAAGGCAGCTTTCTCGGAGGAAAATGGGTTTTACTGTGGATTGATGGGGAAGCAGACATTGGGAGTGCCTACCTTCCATGAAAGACGCATCCTTTGTGGGCTTTTTGTAGTTTCCATCCCAACCAAAGAGAAAGGAAGAGATCAAAGCATTATAATAGAAGAAAAAGACAGTACGATTGGCATTCCATGCAAGTTCCATCACTTTCTCTATCTTGTCCCCCCTTCCCGGTCGATCCCCTCCCTATGCCTTTAACCTGACAAGCTTGCTTTTCCAGATTTTCCATGATGATTGGCAGTAGCTCTGCAAGTCTGCAAGCCACCAAAAACAAAAAAAATAATTCACTGGCAGTTTGATCAAGTTTGCTCAAGGATCTTCCCAGGACAGAGCATCTGGAGCTTCTGCTTGATCTTATCTTGACCAGAAGCAGCAGCTCAATTCTTGCTTCTGCTTTTATTCCTGCCTCGATCACTGTTCTGAAATGTTTTAATGAAAGAGAGTTTGATCAAGTTGCTTGGAAATATTGTTTGTGGGTTTTTACGAGAATTTGTCGAACCTCTTTAAACAAACACTAGTTGTTTTTATTCATTTGGAGGGTTTGTCGGCGGTGGTAAAGTGAGATGTCTGTGCTATCCTAATTGTTGAAGAATTAGGTACAAAAGTAAACAAATGATTGTATCATCATCACGGGTTAGAGGATAATGTAATCTTTGTCAAGAATGATTTTTATTTGGATGGTCTCCTTTGATGCTTAATGCTTCACCGTCTAAACTAGCATGATTAAGAAAAGACTGCTCTCAATGTTTTATACTGGTTGGTTAGCTTGATATCAGTCAACCCTTTCCTCATTTGCGCCTCGGAGACAGCATTTTGTGGTTGAGAAGCTTGCTGGTTTGGCATCAATCTTTCCTTCCCAACTGAACTCCATTAAAGAATGGTGGCCACAGGACTTTGGGTCAAGCATTGATATGAGTTGTTTAAGCTCTTGAAGAGCTTGAACTGAAAGCTCCCCATATGATATGATCACAAAGCCAATCAAATCATTTGTTTTTAATCATCATTAATCTTAGTGTGAAATTGGGAATCTTTTGCACATCCAATCCAATGTCACCGTGCCAGAATCTTCACCAAATGTCCTACTTGTAGCAGTAAAAAAAACAAACTCTGGAATCTGGTGTGTTATTGTTACCTACTGTGGTATGGAGCTGAGGCAGGCTTTATCTTGTCTAAATTGACAAAAAGTGAACGTTTTGCTTTTGATTCAAGCACACCAAACAACAGTGTTGACCATGAAATAAACATTGGTAGATGATAACACCTCCCGGTGCGCAGCAGTTGGAACTTGGCTGAGTGTAGGGGACCTCCTGACCAGGATGTGCTGCAAACGGACAGCAAAGTTCTGTTTGATGGTGACGCTTTCTTGTCATGCACCAGTAATCATTTCAGCATTTGTCCCTCTCAATTTCCAAATTAGTTTCAATGAGCAAGGTGAGCATCAAGGCAGCACCTACCTGGTTAAATGAGATCGAATCATTGAAGGAAATTCGGAATGGAGTGAACCGAACTTCATGGCTGGTGGGGGGGATTTCTTTGTCTTGGTGTAAAACTTACCATAAAATTTCATTGTCTACGATTTAACAAGATACAGACTTATATCAAAAAAATTGACCAAACTTTTTTGTTCTTACATTTTGTTGTCATCATCGGAGTAAAGGAAGGGGTTGGTTGGTGACAGAAAACTACTCGAGATGAGATAAATTGATACATCACTTTTAAATTCGGATAAAGGAAGACATCAACGGTTGAAAAAACCATTTTGGTGCAAAAAATTTACTTTTTATTACTTACCCACTGAAAAATAACACGAAGTAATGATTTACATGATTTTATAACTCGTAATTAGAATCATAGACTTAATGTGAATTGAGTTCCCTCTCTCTTTTATTTTTCGACAGTTTGCGTCAAACTTAAATAATTTTAATGAGACGAGCAATCAGATAGGCTTTATTTTATATATAGATCTTCGTTAAACAATGAGGTATAATATATAATGATATGAATTCTTAGATATAGATATCAAATTTAAAGATATATTCTAATTGAAAAAAAAGATTATAATAATTTGATTTTTTTTATCACATTTTAATTGGTTGAATCTCTCTTTTTTTTATTAGAGTGAGACTTTTAATTTTTTTTAAATTAATAAAAATAATTTGCTCCAACTAAACAAAGAGCAAACTCTCAAATGCATGGCAATATGTGCTACTAAGCCACTCAAGTAGAGGTTGGCACGAGTCCAGTCTAAGTTTAGCTTTGCCCAACTCTAACTTAGCTCATTTGATAAATAAATCGAGTTTCGAGTTTTATGGATTCGAGTCGAGGTTGACTGAGCATGAGTTGAGCATTGTTTTTGTTCATGTTTCATATGTTTGTAGATATAGTTTATTCACTACACTGCAATTTTTTTTTATTTTTTTGTAAAAATATAAATGATATTTTTCATAATCAATAGCCATATAATAATTATTAGATTATTTTAATTTAATTATTTTTATAACAAATTAAGATTTTTAATATTATCTTATCCATGTATTGTTAAAGAAAAAAATTCTAAAAGTTTATATTAAATATCGAGTCAATTCGAGTTGAATTTTAAGCCGAATCAATTTTTTTCCTAGATGAATCGAGTAGGATTTTATATAACTCAAAATCGACTCTATTAGAGTTTTGAATCGAGATTAAAAATAATCTTCGCCTCATAGGTAAAGAGACAGGTCCAGGTTTATTTTCAAGTCCCCACAAGATGCGAGTGCCATACAAATCTCTCTCACAATACACAAATGTGTAAGATTTTAGCGGGCAATACGCTTTCTGGGTAAATTTCATGGCTCCTGTGCAACAATGTGAGACCCTGACTAGTTCAAATAAAGAACCATTTTTTAAGTTTTAATCTGTCGGCAGCTCACGTCTACACAGTTGTTGGTCCTCTATTCCAGCAACCAAAACTTGTTTTGGAAAACCAACCTCTCCTACTCAAGAGTGCAGCAGTCCAAGCATATCATAGGCAAGTATTAGAATTTTAGTGAATGAAATGACCTGTTTCTAAAGCAAATATGGCCACAGAAATTCCTAACATGACATTGTGCCCCTGTTTGGGAGTCCAATTGCTCATGATTTGGTATATTGTCAAGCACCTCTGTGCAAATGCAACAACTCTCCAACTATCTTTTTCACAGGTGAAGCAATTCTCTGTTTTGAAGAACCAATCACTTAAATTGTCTCTCTAATCTTATATCATGAGTGTAAACAATGTGAACTTTCTCATAAATTATTGCAAAGCGCATCAAGGTACTAACCATAACATCAGAGACATGTTCTGCCTTTTTTAAGGTTACTGGGCTGATTGATGAAGCGCATATTCTTTTAACGTTTCTCTTCAATAATGAAGCCCGCAATTATTATTTACAAACAAATTTTCTTCAATAAAAAGCTTCACAGTGAGCCTGTTATCAAACCATCCACAGGTTCTGGCCAAAAAATTAAAAAAAAAAACATTGAAAGGTTCAATGTGGGCTGTCTTTTAGTCGTTTATCAAGAGCTCAATAGCCCAATTACAGAACCTTTGTTGCAGTTTTGTAAAGTCGGGCTTAGAAGAAGCCCAGCGGATTCTTATGAACCCATTAATTGCGTAGGAAGCCAAACATAGCTCAAGAGGCAGCCTATTTTACCTACTTCTTTTTTTTTTTTTTTTTGCCGAAGCATCCTGATTTACAATGCCTAATTAATTAATATAAGTCAGGGTAAGACTACAAGTATGGTTTGAAAAAGTACATAATCTTACAAATGTGTTCAATATTAGGATCACTTATAACAAGATAAAAGCCCCGTATATACTATGAGGATCACTTCATAAAGATATTGGGTAATCAATATATTATGAGTAAGATCAATGGTGAATTGCTTCTCTACTGGTACCAAGAAATGTATGATGATAACTATACTAATTGAGTTTGAATGTGTGAATAGGTGCGTAACTAATTCATTGCGAGCTTGAAAAATAAGGTGAACAAGACACACAGCTCAACACTAAATATCTAGGGTATAAAATTTGGCCTTGGATTTATAGACACCATGCAATTGATTGCTGCGTGTTATCAATTGACGTAATCCAATAATGTCGCTAGTCCCCTTCTTTTACGTAGTACGCACCATGTAACAAAGGATATTGTAGGCACGCAAATCTCTGAATAGTATCACTACACCAAAGCTAGAACTCGATTTGTGAATCACGCGACTATTGTTAAACAAAGCATAGAAACCACACATTTTAATCCCTGGGCGAGTACTCTAATGCAGCATGACAATCTGATCATAATATTTCACGATCAAGTATGTAGAAAACAGTACAGCACCAGCTTTCATCTCCACGAACCTTTGCTTACCAAACATGTAGGTCCTCAACGTTACAGGTGCAAGACACATAGGGACCAGAGGAGTGTTGATAAGCTACATCTGGCATCCCCTTTGGATCACAGAGAATGCAACATACGAGACCATCCAAGCTCACCGTAAAGACACCAAGTGTCCTAACGTGGAAAGCATTAGATATCAAATTGTCCAAGCGTGCGGGAGGACATGGGATGGGACTCAAGGGTATAGGAGCACCATCCAGTGAATAAATGCTTGTAGCTAGGAGATGGAAAGGACCCAAAAAAAAGCTCATCAGATAGATGATGTATTGTGCATGTAATGGAGGGGAAATGACAGAGGAGGAGAGAGTGCAGCTCAGGCTTGTGTGAATTATCTCCATCTCGGGTCCTCTTGGATAATCTTGTTCCCCATAATCCAATGTTCTTTGGCTACTAGTTCAAACTTTCTCTCCTTCTTTTTCCATAGGTTAATCATCATGCTAAACACTTTGTTCTCGATAGAGACTTAACACTAATCACTCCAACTAACATCTATGTTTAATTGATCATTAACGCACAAATTAATTTACGTGGCAATTTCTAAAAGTTCAAACTATATTTGTAAACACCATTGAGTCTTAACCAAATTACTAAAAAGTAAATTCAATGCTCCAAACAATACCTAAAATTTTATTAAAAAGAGTATCTACCTAAAAATTTTTCATGGTTAGAGGTTGTCAATCAAGACCAACCCAGAATCCAAGGAGACAAACTGGTTTAACTAATCATCCGCAACACCAATCTTTGTCTTCCACTCTTGTCCAAAATTGACATAAACAGCTCCTTCCTTCTTTCCAACTCTAGCCGATATCAAATTACACCAAATTATGCAAGGACGGCCCCTCTCCTCCAGAGCATGGACAATCTTCTCGATGGAATTATTATTATTATCACACTCTCAATGCCATCCCACTGCTCCCAATCATTCTTCCTTTATCTTTCCTATCCATAGTTCACCTCTCTTCAAGCTTTGGCATCATCATCAACACTAGCTATATCCACCCACCATCCTATATCATCTTGTTCCTCCACCTCTACTCAACCATGTCTGCAATGGGGGTGACGGAGACCAACAGGTTCCACAGGAACAAGCCTGCTCACAGGAGGATGGACTCCGGCGAGATCGACGTCTTCAAAGCCTCTCGATACTTCTCCGGCGGGCCGGAGACTGGAATGTACACTCATAATTCTTCTCAGAGGCCCGTGAAGGAAGATGCAAGGTCGGCAGCGTGGGGTGGGAGGAAGAGCTTGGACATATCTTTCAAGAACAGCTCCTTCACTTCCCACTCATCCTACATGGTGAATGACGAGCATATGATCCAAGCAGAGAAGAAGAAGAAGAAGAGCAAGCTACCTAGCTCCCCAGCAGGCAAGCTTGTTAGCTTCTTGAACTCACTCTTTAGCCAAGCATCATCCAAGAAGAAATCCAAGTCTTGTTCTCAATCCGTCAAAGATGATCAAGAAAATGAAACCAGCCCTGGTGGGAGGAGGGGGAGGAGCAGCATTAGCCATTTCCATGGCTTTGGCAGAAATAGGCCATCAAAGTCTCTTTACTCTTCTTCCAGCTCTGGTTTCAGAACACCTCCACTCATATCCCAACCATCCAATATAGAAGCATATAACAAGGCCAGAAGAATGGCCTCCTTGTTAGAGAGTACCAAAGCAGCTGCTTCCACCAAAGAACAGGGGGATCAGTACTACAGAGATCACGACAGAGACAAGGGTGGGCACCATGCTAAGATTTTGGAGAAGAAAGTGATTGAAAGAGAAGGTGATAGAACATGGGTCAGTGAAATATCATCGCAGAAAAGCTTCAGAAGAGCTTATGACCAGAAAGTGGAGGATGGAGGAGACAGTGACTCGAGCTCTGATCTGTTTGATCTTCCCAACTATGCTTTGGGCAGTGTTTACTGCAATGGATTGCCTGTCTATGAGACTACCCATTTGCAGGACATCAACAGATCAAGAACTATTTCATGAAGCAAATTAATCAATGAGTTAGTTAATAATATATTGATCTCATTGTATATAAGAAACTATTCCAACCATCTTTAATTTTAATGTTCATTTAGCAGCTTCCTCAGAATTTGGGCACCTGTCAGATTTCAAACCGAAAGATTGTTAATTAGATATTGATCATATTATTATGTTAACATTGGTTGTGGATTAATATAGTTTATGGTTGGGCATAAAATGTTTGACTCTTTCTTTTGAAAATGGCGAGAATTATATTGTTCTTGGGCATGATAAATTTTGTAATAAAAATAACGCATTAGATTTTGGCCATGCGTGCATAAATTAGAATGTTTGTAATATAATTTTTTCTTCGTATATATCACATCCTTAAATTATTTTTGTTTCATAAAATGGAAAAAGAATGTTTTTTTTATATATAAAGTCTAGAATACATCAAACCAGACAAGAGAGAAACATATTAAAACTGGGGGAATATTGAAACATAAAACTAAATTCATATTTTAAAACATTGATAATAAATTGTCCTTTGATTATTGGTGGTTAATTAATGTTATATCACTAGTTATGGCGTAAACAAAAAGTTTCATATAAAATTATAGTATTTTTAGCTCTAATTAATTAGCTTTGTAGGGATCTCTTTTAAACCATATATCAGTACCCTGATTAATTAGTTGATAGGGATTAGTTTAATGATAGACAAAAGCTATACACGCTTGCAAGTAGCAATGTCAATCATTACAAATGTGTACTAATTAATAATGAATTATTTGTAACTAATCGCAAGTTTTGACAAAGTTTAGGACATCCCACCTAATGGCACTCAATAGGATGGAAAGAAAACTGACTTGTTCAAGTTTTGGCTTAATCTAATACATACGTTTAGAATTATTTAAGTTTGAAGTTTCATATAAATTTAATTTAATATATACATGTATAATTTCTTCAATTATGTGTACTTATGAAATATATGAGTTCAAATTAGAATTTATATATGCTCCCTAGCTAGTGTTTTTCTTTTAATCTCAACTAGAAGGCAATCCACAGTCAAAAGAAAAAAAATCCACTGTTTAAATATATCCTATAATTATATTGTACTCTCTCAAAGATTGAATGATACCCACAATTTCTCTTCAATCAATTTTTTGTACACAAGCTTAATCAAACATTTTCAACAAATTAAGCCTCACTCATAATGATATTTTCAAAGTTGGCCTATGAACCTAATTGGAAAAATGAAAGAAAACAATTTGGCCTCATGTAAGATGAGTCACATGGACATAATTAAGGAAATAATTCTTCTATACTATGATAGCTAAGATTGATACGGCTCCATTTTGCTAGGGTTTTCATAGAATTAAATAGTATATAAATAACTTACATGCTGTAAAATTGACAACTTATTATATGTGTAGAAAATGGACATTGCCATGTATCGGATCATAAATGGGCTTAGAGATGATTAAGCCCATTTAGTTCCCTGATAAAAAAGACCCACGTAAGCGAAAGTGGCAGAGAGCAATGCCATCAAGAGAAGGCAGCATTATCATTTTTTTTTCAACGCAGTAATCTCACATTATTGAATTTTAGACAACGATTGGAGAATGAGGTCTCTCCTATAGATGTAAATTACTAAATTTCATTTATTTTAAGAAATTTATAATTTCGCCGATGTTTTTATATTGCCAGTCCCGTACCCGAATAAAAGAAGAGGGCGGGTGTCAGGAAAGATACCTGGACATCAAAATTTTACTACTTATAATTACATATATCATAGTTTAGGATTCATTGTCCCAACACTCTTTGAGTATTTAGTAGAAAAAAAAAAGATTTATATGCATTAGATCGGTTAAAATATCTGCTTTATCATCAATTATAAATATTAGAGTGGGATGTGGTTGTAAATTTTATGTCTTTAATTTTATTTATCCTATTGGAAGGGTGGAGGCTAAGTGCCGACACATTGACAGAGTTGAGATACTAGTGGGGCAACATCAACAGACCATAGGATTTTTCTTAAGCCCGTCAAGCCTTTCATTACAAGAGAATTATTTATTTATGTACTAAAAGCTTATAATTAATTTAGCTAGTTATTATTATTAACCATTATACATGTGGTTCTATTCTTATACCTTTCTTATAAACTCTTTCCACCGTTCATCCAGCACCGAAAGTAGTAGCCAGTGCTTGAGTTACAGGCTATTCTAAAATCACAGATTCACAGACAAAGGGTCATTTCTTCCCTGTCAAATCACCTCGTCGCTTCATATTTTAGCACTTTGGGAGATGCTAATCTGCTAATTGTTAAATCTTTCTTTGGACTTTACGCACATATGTTCTATACATAATAGCAACAATACCTGTGGTTTATGTCATTCTTCCTTTTCACCCATCAAATCATTATCTGATTAATCTGGCTTTTTCTATGGGAACTTTTTATGTATTAGGGCCTGAAGGTTCTCGTTTACAAATTTGAGCTCAAACGCTTTTTTTGGCCATCTTTACCACTGAGCTTTGTGTTTTGATTGGGCTTCTGGTAATCTTCGTTACTCCCAGATGTGCCTGTTGTCTGATATATACCTCTTTTTTTTTTGTGATATTCTTATTTTCTTTTAATTAATCCTTAGCCTGTCATTAATTGAGGAGGCAAAATTAATCTCGAGGATATGAGGACAGTGGATAATTGGCTTCTTGTCTGCTGTTGACATGAAATGCTGTTTTTTTCCTTTTCAATTCAAATGAATAAAAGCATGATGGAACAGTGATTTGAATTGCCCAATTTTAAATGGGTGGCTGATTACTTGCATTTCACTTAAATAAGTAAAAATAGCATTATGTCACTTGATTAAGAACAAAGTGACTTGTAATCAGTTAATTAAAGATTTTTTTAATGATTTTTTTCTTTTCTAAAGGCAAATTACACAGACACTACTACAAAGACACTCCAAACCAGGGGGGGGGGCACATATGATGGGGCTCGTAAAAAGTATTCTCGTTATAAAAATTAGAACGCGTTCTTAACCAATAGGTGAGCCCGATGAGATAAATTATAATTATAATGAATAGAATGACATATTACCTCAATTAATATTCGTCATGTACTAACTACTGTTGCAGGAATATTAATATAACTTGTTGAAGTGAGTTGTTTAAGTATGATTTTTTTAATGACTTATCTTTTTGTCGGTCACTTACTAGAACTCATTCTGTCCCCATTTTCAACTTTCTAGCTAATGCGACAAATTATGGCCTAATGCCAAATTAGGTCATAATTAATAAATAGTTGACATTGATTGATAACATATAATATATGTACAATCTCATGATGCGTTTTCGTGGTTTAAGGTTAGCCACATCTTAATTTTAGCATTTTCAATGTTACTTTAAAGAAAGTTGGTGGGTAGGTGAGATTTATCAATTTAGTCTAGTATCTAATATTTATTAGGATAATATCATATTTATAAATGAGAATATACATATTATATTATATTTTAAGTGGTTCGTTATAATTTCAATAATAAATTAATTTATAAATAATATATATATATATTTCATGGGCATCATTGAAAAAGGTTCGCCTACCATTTTCAAGAATGAGACTTATCTCTTTTTAAAAAAAAAAAAATTGAAACACATCATTCTTATATATGCTATCTAGCTATCTATTGGCTATCACGACTTTCCCTAAAGGCACCCTCTAATATTTATAGCTACTAATTATCAACAATAGGGTACTTGTAAATTTTTTACAAATATATAATCCTTCAAAAATAAAATACAATATTTCCAACATTTTAATGATGTGAGGATATTACTAACAATTTAGGCAAGATAAACTCTAATTTTATAAATAAACTATTATTGAATTATCAGATAACTATTGAATATAATAATGTGATATCTTATAAATAAATTTTATTTTTAAAGATAAACTCTAATTGAACAAAAATATAGATTTTAATAATTTGATTAATTTAATTTTATTTCATTTTGATTTGTTGAATCTCCTTTGTCTTTCAATAAAGCCCAACTTTTCTTTTATTAATAAAATAGATACACGAGTAATAAAAATGCTTAATTTAGCATGGCGCTGGTCTTTCAAGGTATCTATGTATAATATTTACATATACACACTACAACAAAAACAAGCTCTTTAAGGAAGAAATTCTTGTTATGTATGTAAATTGCACTTCGATATTTTATAAATAATGGGGATTGTCTTTTAAGTTGTTTTATATGTTTTCAAAAGATAGGATTAGGGGTGAATCGGTGAAACCCACAACCGAACCAAATCAAATATAAATTATTAATTCGGTTTGGTTCCAAATTAATTTAGTTTAGTTTTCAATAAGGTTGCAAACAAACTGAATCACATGTTGATATTTTGATTTGGAATTGAACTGATCAAATTAATTGAAATAACCGAATATGTTAAAAATATTCTAAAATCTATATTTTATGTCATTATTATAAAATATATTATATTTTATGATGAATTTTATTTATTTAATATTATATATGTGTGTGTTTAGAATTACTTATTACTTATTAAATGCTTATGTTAACTAAAACAATGATATGATCTTGATTAAATAATTAAACAAAATTAGTTTTTTGATAACTTGTAAGATAATTTGGTAATTGAGAATTATTGAATTGATTGAACTGAAATATTTAGGTTAAGTATGAAACCTAATTTGATTAATTTGATTTGGTGTTCAGTAGAATGTTGGTCCCTATATGCTGTGAATATATATTATTATTATTATATGTACCATAGGTTCGGTAGAATGCTTATCCTTACCTACTGTGAATATATTTTATTTTTATTATATATACTATAGCGCTACTGGAAGAAAAACATTAGTACATTTTTGCTGTCTTGTGGAGGCATTCGATGACATCGTGTTTAATAAACTTCTGTGACTTTGTGGATCCTATGCATCACTGGGGTGTAAACGAGATAAGTTTGCTCGCGAGTTTTTTTCGTTTAGTTCGGCTCGACTCGGCCTGTGCTTGTTAATTTTGAATTCGAAAAAATACTCGAATCGAAATGGATAAGTTTGTTGAATAACGAATAGAACTTGAGTTAAAAAGTGCTCAGCTTGACTTGACTCAAAACTCGAACTCGATATGTTTAAATTTAAAAAAATATTCTACTCGACATGGCTCGTAAGTGCTATTGAGGTTACATTGAACTTATATAGTGTTGGAAAGAAAATTTTAATCATATATAAGTCGATTGCTTGGCTTGAGCTCGACTTAAACTCGGCTCTAACTCGATTTAAAACACAACGAGCCAAATACAAGCCAAATTAAAATATCATAAATTTTGGACAAGTTCAGCTGACTCGTTTATATCAAAACTCGACTCATTTATATTAAACCTCGGTTCGACTCATTTTATATCAAATTAAATTTAAGCTCAGCTCGACTCGTCTAATTACCAACAATATAGTATGACTGAGCAATGGAGGCTACTCACATATACCCCACTAAAACTCCAACCACATGCATAAAGAATGGTAGCGACTCCTACCTTATCCTAAGTGATTGACATTGGGACGAACAAAATTAATGCCCATAAAACATAGCATTTATATATATATATTAAGGGAGGTGATGAGGAAGGTGACGAAGGAGGAGATAGAAGAGGGGGCGAGGGGTAGTTGAGGGTTTGCCTACTATTGCGTGTGTTGGGGAATATGTAGACTTATTTTAAATTCTACCCTTATTATAGCAAGATAATTGCCACAAGATATTAAAATAAAAATAACACAATAAAATACATAATTTTTTACATGATTATTTTTTAAAATAAAGAAATAAAAATCACGATGCCATCAGCGTACTCCACTAATACAATATGAGTATAAAAATATAATCGTAGAATGATTATAGAGAGAATAAAAAACTCTCACAAAAATATAGATTAGTAATACCGTAAAATAGTAAATAATATTAAGACAAGTTTGGAGAACTTATAAAAGACACTAAAAAAAGATCTATTAGAGAAAACAATTGATAATTCAAAATACAATCCAATTAATAAACCTCCACGTTAACAACGATAGTCTTTTCCCAAAATTCACTTAGATTTTAGTCAAAATTAAATTTCAAACTTATTGATCTAAATACCTAAATTATCATGTAAAGATATGTATCTATAGGCAATGTTGAAGGAATTTTCAATATACTAAGTTGGATTATTTAACTTATTTTTTCAAAACATAAATTTTTACTTTCTAAAACTTGGACCACCATTTATAAAGTATGAGCAGGGATTCCCAACGGAGTGATTGTGGCAAGGGAGGGGGGAAGGTTCGGTAGATTAGGGTTTCCACCCTTCTCTACGACACAAAACAATCTAAGCTGTCCTTGAAATCATGACGACCCATATGGGAGTGGCTTAAAAAAGGTCTAAGTTATAAACCCTTTCTAATTTGTGAACTTTGTGAATTTGGATTGTGACCATAAAATTTTCATCTCATGGATCACATTTGTCAATATTTTAGGAATTATCCATAACTGCTCATCCGTAACTATCCAATGTGAACCATTAGATAAAAAATTGATGATCATGATATAGGCCCACAAATTTCACATTTAAAAAAATTCATACTCTATCGTGTATATATATATATATATATATATATATATATATCTTCATATATACTTAATTCAAAATAACATAGTTTATTATTATTATTTTTTAACATCCAAATAACATAAGTTACAAACTTACAATGATGACTATATACAAAAAGC
>JAVDBV010024302.1:2701-19125 GCA_032619315.1 Piper longum
CCCCCCCCCCCCCCCCCCCCCCCCCCCCCCTTTTCGGAATATATTGTTACTTGCATTAGCACTATTAGGCGTTCTGGAGAACTAAATGATTCTTAACTCTTGAGATAAAAATTAAATAATGGTTTGAAAGATATATTGAGGTTATCAAACTTGGAGGTTCTAGACAATTCGCATTCTGTAGCAGAATCTTACACTTTTCAATAGCTGTGTTTTGAAATGATTGTGCGGAAGGGTACCAATCCATAGCAATTCATGGACGGGGTCAATATATTTATGGTGTTGTGTTCAAATCTGTTATTAGACCTTACAGCTGACAAGGCTGTAAGACCCATTAACGTGCACGGGCATACAAGCTCTTATTCTTGTTGGAAATTTCTCAACTGCCACCTTGTAAGTGGATGTCAACTATTGTGCTTCAATATTTTATGGTCTTACAGCCAAGCTTTACATTATATTGCTTATCTTTGGTACTGCATTCTATTTTCTTGACATATTGTCGACCGTCGGATTATCAATGCCGAATTTTATCTTTGCTGAAATTAACAGTCAATTTACTTTTCTGTTAAGTTGTTTCATGTGCTTATATTCACCCAAATATTTGTGTGGTAGCAAGGACTTCTGTTATTTTTTTCATGCAGTACATAGTTAATTATAATCTTGGTTTGGTGCTTACAGAAATGTTTTCTGCTCTTTGTTTGCCAGATATTTCACTGCTTCGGGCAATATTTCTGCTTACACTTTGAGGCCTTCCAGCTTGGAATTGCACCAGTGTACATGGCATTCTTGCGTTTCATGGGAGATGAAACCGAGGCAAGAAACTATAGCTACAGTCTTGAGGTTGGAGCGAATGGAAGGAAACTTATATGGGAAGGGACACCACGCAGCATCAGAGACAGCCACAAGAAAGTACGAGACAGCCATGATGGTCTTATTATTCAGAGAAATATGGCACTCTTCTTTTCTGGCGGCGATAGGAAAGAGTTAAAACTGAGAGTCACTGGTCGGATATGGAAGGAACAACAAATCTCTGAGCATGAGGTGTGTACAAGTACTAACAACCTTGACAACTGAGGAGTGGCCCTCACCCTTGTAGAAATTGTTGAATCATTTAGTTTCTCAAGTCTGGTATCCATTACAGTCAAGTGGTGGTTTTCAATGCCTGGAAAATTCAAGATTGAGTTTCAAGTTTTCGAGTAATTCAACTGGTCTTGCTGCTGAAAAAAGATGCTATTATTTTCAATGAGTGATTACCCGAAGTAAACGTTAAGTTAGTTGAGTCTTTACAGAACATGCATTTTCCCGGACTATGAGGTGCCAAAACTGATGTTACATTTCAGATGTTGAAGTAGCAACCGAACTTGGAAGATGAACTGTGTTAGCTGCGCTTCATAACCTGCTTGCAGCAAATGGTTCGTGATGGGAGGTGTTTATGGCGTTTATTTTTCTGTCACTTTTTTGTATCTTGAATTGAGAATTGTTTGGGTGGCAGAGGGTAAAGGCTGGGCTTCAAGTTATGGGGTAATAAGCTTTTCATGTCATGTATTTGTATCGGAAGTTGTATAAGGGATAAGTTTATTGGTTATTATTAAGAAAACACAAAAGAATCATCCTGTTTTGAAAAAGAAAAATCTGTTTGTGAATTGGGACGATCATTTTATTGATGGAAATGATGCACGTACTTTGCAAGAAAACCTTGCTGTAAATTACAAATGCTTTTCAATCTTGTTTCGTTATTCTTTTTTGTTTTCTTGTTTTTTTCACGAGTTTCTTTCGCGCTCATCTCACTTTTAACTTGGAAATTTTACAGTCTCAATTTCTCTGTATCAGTCAAGATCCTTGCATGTGTACAATTCCAAAACTGAGGAAATGAAGTACATTGAGCTTGCTTTTATATAACTCTGAAAAATGCCATAGTTCCAAGACATTCGCACAAGGTAGAAGAAGTGGATTCTCTTGGAGAACATTTTCATGAATGTTGGACACAAAGTAAAACAAGTCCTCTAAATAAACATTTTCGTGAAGGAATACACCTCAAATCCAGTCAAGTCAATTTCAAAAAAGGTTAAGCCATTACATGGCTAACAAAAATTTCCTACTGCACACAAAATAATCAAAGAACAAGAAAACAGAATTTTTTTGCGAGCTATTCGTTTTTTATTTGTGGCTTTTTCCAAAGGAACATGAATACTAAAGAAGCAAAGACTCCAATCAAGTATCCCAAGATTGCACCAAAGGTGACGCAAATTGGCCAGTCCTACAGAGTGAAGAAAAACTTAATGTTTGCTTAGCATTTTCCAATAAAAAAAAAGGCCTATTACATAATAAGATAAGTTGGTATGTACCAAAGCAATCAGTTGTAGTATACATTTCGAAATTTTGCTTCTTTCAGAAATATGCTACACCTCTTGCAAAGTTAAGGGAAACAAATAAATTGGTGAATCGGGAAGTGAATCTAAAGATGCAAATTTACCTGCCATGGCCTCTCCCAGTCGAGTGGCATAGGCCAAGCCCCAAACCATGCACCAATAACAGCACCGTGTGCAGGAAAACAGATCATATAATCAAGCCTTCCATATGGTCTGCAGGGAATCATGTGAAGTCAGCTACACAGAAAAATAAATATCTGCCAAAAGTGATTACTGATAATGCCTAGAAGAGGCATCCATCGTGATAATGCTTCCGGACTTAGCATGAGTCCATTGAGGGAGGCCTCACACATCCAGTCTTATCTGACCGTTTTTCAGAGGAACAATTTGAAGCCATGACATTTTGATCTCAAAGGAGCTAATGGCTAATAGTAATAAAAAAATCAGGAATGCTTCCAGCACTTGAAGGCAACAGTACCAATGAAAAAGTCCACTCTATTCCACAAGAACAATACACTTATTGCTGACTACCTCAGAGTTGTGGAATAAGATGTTCATCACAAAACAAAGGACAATGATGGTGGCAATAACACCACCAGAACAGCTGACAACGTTTGATGGAATGGTGGTAGCTCAAAAAATTAAACTAAAAAATACCTCACAAATACTCACTTTGTGTATGCAAAAAGACGCTGCCAATCTTCACTTGAGAAACCAAAAATAGAAGCGGCAGGGACAATCTGTCAAACCACAAAAAATATCGTCACATATAATAAGAGCTGAAGAAAAAGATTAGGATAAAAGAATGGAAATTTTATATGTTCAAAGACATGCCACACTTTTCAGATGAGAACTAACTGTGCATAGCTGATAAGTAATAACACAACATGGCATACTAGCTAGTTATAGATCAGATGTATGTAGCCACAAAATAATAATAATAATTCAAAGATGACACGCAATCCAATTAATGCACTGGAGAACAATTAAATCACTAGTCCAAGTTATGCTTAGCCATCAATGAATAAAATACAATCTTCTTCTTCTTCTTCTTCTTCTTCCAACTGGTACCCAAAGGCTATTGCAGACATGGACCTTAAACAAGGATCCATGCAATAACAAATGACAAAATTATTAGTGGCCAGATGCCCTTTCTGACACCAACCCTCCTCCTTTAGCTGGGCTTGGGCCCATCAATGTAGAAGCATTGGCGGAGTTTTCCAACAGATAAAATACAAACCTAACATGAAATTCATTGAGAAATGAGCAGAAATAATATGTCCAACACAAAACATCTTAAGCACTAAACAAGGAGGAAAGCGGGTCCTGCAGTCCTCCACCTAGCATCATAAGACTAACCAGTGAAGGTCAACAAAACCACATGTCCTCCAATATCCATATAATTCAAAAAGCTTGCATTTATCATAGACAGACTAATTGCATTTAGGTGGAATCCGCAATTTAAATTTTGTGTCACAACATTTTCCCCAAGATGTCCATTTAATCAAGTCGTGATATCGGTAAATGAACCAAAACAGCAAAACGAAGTGATCGATCCAAGAACTCACAGTAAGAAACGACATGAGAATAGACCAATTTACGGTTCTCGTAAGATACCTGCACCAAAACGTCAAAACCATTCATAATTTCAACACTTCAGAGAAATGATAAGCAGCTGATCCTTCAACATAGTCACCAAACAATCAAACTTTTAATTTCTTCAACGATCAATCCACCTAATTTCACTTACTCAAGCCCAACCGGCGCACCCAATATCACCGCTCCAATGGCATTCAACAAAGCCCCTGATACAAACAAATAAGGACACACTCACCAATCCACCCAAAAAAAATCGCACAGCAGCTAACACTACAAACAGGAAAACGAAAACATTAAAAAGAAAAAAGCTCACCAGCAGGAACAGCAAGAATGCTCCTTCCCACCGCTTTCCAATACTGCAAACAAGAACACGAACTTCAAAACCTAAAAAAGAACACATTTTTATCGCAAAAAAAAAAAATGAAACACCGTTACCGAACAACGTTGAGCATCCCGTCGTAGTAGGCTGCAGCCGAGGATCACAATCGGGCACAAAGAAACCTACCACAAAAAAGCAGCACAATCCAATGAACAAACACTTTCTTTCTACTTACAAAAGGAGAAGCGGCGAGTGATCGGCATACGAACCCAAAGAGAGTAAAGCGTGCGGGCGGGGTCGGAGACGAAAGCGCCGCGGTTGAGGTAGCCGGCGGCGGCCAACGCAGAGCAGCAAAGAGATTGAACAACAAGGATTGTCGACAAGGATAGATCGGAGGCGGAAATGGGCGCCGAGTTCGCCATGTTTTCAGGTCGCTCCGCCGCTCAAATCCATGGGAAGCGAGTGGTGAAGAATCGGATATGGAGATGGAGTTCGCAGTAAAGGTGGGAGCTTTCGACGCAAGACGGTCGGAAAGCGGGACCTCCGCCGCCGGCGCCGGAGAAGGTAGAGGCTTGGGTCAAATTGATTATATTTTTAGTCCTTAATATTAAGATAAAATGTTTCGAATTTGCGTCGGTCTTTTTTATTTTATTAAAAAGTCTAAAATATATTTTCTCATTGAGATTATGTCATTTTGGCTTTGTTTTTTCTCTCTCAATGCTATGAAAGTTTTTTTACAAAATTTAATAATTAACTTTTTACCTACCTTTTTCATTTAAGGGGAATAATAGTAACTAATATGGTTGATATTTTTGGTCAAAAAAGTTTGAACCAAAGTTTCATCCACATTTAAATAAAATTTAATATTTTTATATAAAAATGGGGCACCAAATATTTATGTTTTAATCAAATAAAATAAAAAGTAGAATCTGATAAAAAATTATTTATATAAAAATGAAAAATGGCAATGTCAATAATAATAATAAAAGTTTGATTCATAATCAATCCTTATAGGAGAGATAATAACATGGCGTCTACCTCCCATAAATATTTCGACTCAAAGTCAATACGTGCTTCCATGAGCTTCAATATTTTTTTTACCTAAAATTGGATATCAGGCATGTATTACTTGATTATGAAATAAAAAGGATAAAAAAAAGCGGGAAATGAAAGTAACAAAGTTCTATATAGGAATGTCAAATTTATGACTATTATCGTATAACACAAGTATATAAATTAAGATAATTAACCTAGCACAAGCTCGATCAAGATATTGTGACTTAAAGTTGGACAAATATCATAATTGAATTACTTGTTTATTTTTTTGTGGTTACATCAATACATTGCCCCTCAAATTAATTCATTATCAACGGTATAATTCGATAAGAACCATAAGATACAACCATATGTCAAAATTATAATTTTGTAACAGGAGTTGTCGTTTCACATTTGCCAAAGTATTGATCTTGGTACTTATAGTAGTAACCTGGAACTTGTATGAAGACTTAATTTTGATAAATTCTACTAAAATGCAAGTAAAATTTACAATCCCGACCAGATGGGAATAGATATATTGAGTGGAAGATGATGAGAGAAAACTACAGTGATACATACCCCTTTTGTACTGCTTCATGAACGAAGTTTGCATGAACTTCAAATAGCTCACTTCCAAGTGGCAGACATAAGACAACCATCACCTTTTTTCCTGAGCTGCCTCAACATACTGCTCAGCTAACTTCTTCACCTTATCACCTTCCTTTATAAGAAAATTTGCATTCTTTTCTTTGGAATGAAATTTCATGACTTTATCAGTTGTTTTTGCCACTGCCCACCTATACTGTTCAACTGAGATCACACCACTTTTACAAAGAGGGCGTATGTGCTCCTTGACATAGGCTTCCACCTAAACGCAGTTGATACAAAAAGATCAGAAAAGTATAAAAGCATTAAATCAACATATTGCTGCCCATTAAGTGTTCATATCAGTTATGTAAATGTCATTGGGTGTATCAAGGTATGTTACAGTTAAAAATTATTATTTCACGAACTGTTTGTTCACCTCCATACAAATATGCCATTTTTAACAGATGTTAATTTATCAAAATTAGCGAACATCATTACTCATTGCTTCAAATACAGGCTAAGATAGCCAAACAATTGTAGAAATTCGTCAGAGCACCAGCCTGTGCCACAATTTTATACATGTAAGCTACTTAAAACATTTTGTTAGCAGTGAACCTCATGTACACAGAAAACAATACTTAGAGTACCGATGGTAATAGTTCAGATTCATCACTAGCTAGATTTAATATGTACAAGCTTGCACTGACCAGCAACAAGATGAAAAATACCCACAAGGTGAACATAAAGCTGGTGAAGACTGCAAAAACTGACCATTGACACCAAATCAATATGCCAAAACAAAGGCTTAGAGGCTTAAGAAGAGCCAAAGTAACTATCAGAGCATCTTATAATAGTTAAACTACAAATGTTTATGCGCTAAAACATATAGCAAAGTACTTGATTTTTTACCTTTTTTGACACTGAGTGAGTGACATCAGATTCCTTCTCCATTACAACGTTTGTCTCTTTTGTCATCATGCTTTCGCCCAGTAAATCTTTCTCGAAAGAATCATTACATGCAGATGAAGTTGCTACAACAAACTGCTCCTTCATTTGATTTTCATTTTCAGCACTTCTACTGATTTCCGCAGCAGAGATTATACTTTCAGCTATAGGAGCATCAAAAATATACTGATTTG
Organism: Piper longum; assembly: GCA_032619315.1. Classification (NCBI taxonomy): domain Eukaryota; kingdom Viridiplantae; phylum Streptophyta; class Magnoliopsida; order Piperales; family Piperaceae; genus Piper; species Piper longum. The sequence goes on from JAVDBV010024302.1 coordinate 9,748, forward strand.
CAAGAGGTTGCTTTTCCATGCCATACAATTCTTCATAATCAGCCAAAGAAATCTCCTCATTTTTCTCACAGATGGTAGCTTGACAATCAACACCAGGATTGCTATTCAAAGAATATTTTGCATTGTCTCTATCATCATCTAGAGAATTCAATTTTAACTCAACAATACTTGAGTCATCCTTTTCCGCAGCATGTTCAAGTCTATCAGGTGCTTTGGAAGTTGTTACATTCGACAATACCACTTTCATCTTTAAATCTCTTTCTTCAAGTTGCAACCGAAATGACTTACAAGTATTCATCCCTCCAGTAGGACCAGCATATTCATCATCGTCAATGTCATATTCAAAATTTCCAAATATGTCCAAGTCTGGATGAGAATCTAGATCAAAAATACTTTCATGTTCTTCACTTCCAACCTTAGGGTTGCAGGCGTCATTTTTTCCAGTATCATTAGTCACATGGGGACTACTAGGAGGAGAATCAGAACCCAGGCCGGCTAGTTTCAAAGCTTCTTGCACATTATCACAAGGCACTTCAGAGCTTTCGCCCTCTTCTTTCTTATCATCTTCCTTTTTAGGCTGCTTTCCACTTTTATGTTGAGATATCACATGCGAACAAAGATTGAGGTATACTAACTTACTGTTCGATTTTTCACAAATTTCTTTTTCAACATTTACTGCATCCGCTATAGCTAACTCTGTCTCAGCAGTTCTCTGAATAACAGGTATATCTGTTTTCCTCAAGTAAAGCTCTGATATACGATAAAGTTGAGCCTGCAAAAGGATGTTTCACCGGTCATATTTTGCATCAGGGCATTTAAATTTAGAATCCACCATCACAAAGAAATGGCTTAATTTTCCTTTCAAAAGTCATAAAAATCTCGCATACAATTAGTCACAGGCAGGTTTTGCCATAGTGGCCGGCGTACTGTTTTGGCTGGTCAATTAACACACACAGTAAAGACATGGCAAAAAATATCAGAGATACATGTGCATTTCGAGTTTTATCAAATTATATTTGTAGAATAACTGGTTTGTTTGAAATATTCACATGTGAGACATAAACTACCATACCAACAATTAAATAACTCAAGCATATCATTATAAATTACTAAAGTACAATATCAAGCATTTTGTAACACGCTAAACAAATATTCTTTATGATTTTTTTTAATAAAAGATTTCAATTTTCTGAAAGACTTCAATTTTTATATTAATTGGTGATGGAGGGAAAAATTTGTTCCCAACTTCAACAATATTTCATATATATATATATATATATATGTGCATCTTGGATCCAATATATCAGTGATAGTGGCATATCGATTTCATTCCTTGTTATCCTGTCAGCAAGCTTACATACAATATTGAAATAATGGTAATATCAAATATTCTGTTTCTACCTGCCTGACGGACAATGGAACCTTACACTTGTGAATGGCTATCATTTCCGGATGCATATCTAAAGGCAATTGTGCCTGCTCAAGTCCATCAAACAACAATAGGTAAAGTTACAGACAGCAGTTGATAAAAGAATAGGTAAAGTGGGAGGAAAAAGAACATACTAGTAGAGGGTAATTTGTTTTCAATGCAGCATTATCTTCCTGATTCTCCGGGCCCTTGTTTGTCGACGCATTTTTCCGAGCCAATACCTCCAGTGCCCACTTTTTCTTATCGATTAGGCTCCCAGTAGATTTGCTTGGATTTTCCTTTGGCGGTGCAGAACTTCTGGAACCATTCAATGGAGTGCTAGGGACCCCACTTCCTCGAACTTCATTTGAATGCAATTTTTTTTCACCTTTGAGATTCAATGGGCTGTTACCAACCACTGTATCTTTGTCTCTTTGAGTAACAGTTTTGCTATTATCCTTAACTGGAAAAGAAACCTTTGAAGACGTGTTTTCTTGTTCTTCTCTTTCCTTACCTTGTTTTGAAAGAATTGACACAGGTTTTAAACCCTCTTTTCTTGGAAAAACAGAAGCATCTGCTAAATATAGTCTTGAAAGAATAGAATTGTTATCATCAATGTCAGACCTTTTCTCATTAACTGAACTTCCAGAATTGGAACTTCTTTTGAGAAGGTCAATAACTGATTTTAAGGTCTCGACTTTTTCAGGGGCAGTGTGCATACATCTATGCTTCCAAAACTCAACTTCCCAATCCCTGTCCCATGCTCTCCGGCGTTTACCACTTGCTGTACCATATATTTTCTTAGTTAAATTCTCTCGTGCTTTTCCTTTTTGGAGGATCAGATTCTTTGATTTAAAAGGTGATGAGCTGCTTTTCATCATGTGACCGTTTCCAGGTCCCGCCATGGCAGCTCTAAATGCTGTAAGAAGTTTCTCATTTACAAGATCATTTTTGCTGATTGAAGTTTTACTTTGGATTGTTTCCTTTATCTCTTGCCTCAGTTTTTGTAGCACCAACAATGACTCTTTATCTTCAACAGCTCTTCTCATTATCTTTTTTACTCTAAATCCATTTATATTTTCTCTCCCTTCACTTGTTTCACCTGTTGGACTACGGCGTGTCGACCCTTTAGATTGCCGTTTTCCTTCTCGAACAATGCTCATAATATCTGGCGAACTTGATTTCCTTCCAGAAGCGAACTCCACTTGAGCATAATTGACTGACGAATGGTGCTGTACATTTTCTCCATTGTTCCAATCCAATCTACATTTCTTTACTGGATTATCAATTTCCATTTTGGTATCATCATCTCTAGCTTCAATATCATAGCCTTGACTAAACAATAGAAAGAGAGGAAACAGAGGAAGCAATTAAAGATAGATCTACAAGTAGAAGCAGAAAATGAACTAAACAACAAACCTCAATTTTTCTAAATATTTCCTCTTTGCTGTTCTAATTTCAGGTTTTCCCTTTAACATAATTTCTTTATTGCTCAAACTTGTTTGGCTAGTGGACTTATCACCTGCATGCACAGGCAAAATTAATGATACAAAAAGTGCAATTCCTACTTTTGCTTTTCAGCTGCTATGCTCTACTGTAAAATCACTACTTGTTCGGAGTTAGTTTCCGTGCCTGACAAAGAAGAGCCTTTTAAATAGAACTGATGATGATCTCCACTAGCCACTTGCTCCACGGCAGGACTATTTCCGGTGGTGCTTTCTACATATCAGAATAAATTGCACAATTATGTCTCAAACGATTATAAACAAATAAGAGAGAATTGTCAGATAAATTATACAAAATTAAGTCAAATTATTACCAAGTACAGTAGAGTCCAAAGGATACTCCTGACTACATTCAATATTAGCTGTACTGGTCAGATAAACTTCATGAAATAAAGGCATTGACACATAGCTAGAGTCCCCAGGGGCATGGGATACAATACTGGCTTTCTTGGTAGGTTCAATTGATACAAGATGTGCCATATCTTGCTGCAATTCAATTGCAGATGCTGCTTCTTGAATGTCCTCACCAGGCTCCATACCTGACTTCTTCCCTATATCCCTATTAGAAAATTCCGTATCAGGTTTGGCCAGCCATGTTGGCTGTCTTCCATCTGTAGTGTCGTTTTCTCTAGATCTATCCATGGAATTAGACAAAGATACAACTATAGATTCTTGACCAACCATCGAAACAATGACAGCTGTCTCTCCAGCATCAGCCACCGTGATCGACACCTTTCCAGAAAGGGTAGCCTCAGACAAACTCTCTTCCTTTTTCTCTTCCTCAGTACCCAGCTTACCTGGATCTTCAATCAATACCAAATTAGGTTTGCGATGTTCTACATCATTAATGCACCTGGGACAAAAACCATAAACAAAGGTAAAGACAGAGCAACTAAGTTTTCATCAACAGGTCCATGTTCAGAAGATCCATTTAAGATGAACCAGCGGAGCACACTAAACAATGACATTAAAAGCACTCAGGGAAGGAGTTGCTTATCCATGTGAAAGCATGGTTTACCTAAACAATGTACAGTTTACCGTAACATCAATATCTTTGTAATGAAATTAATGCGTTCATCTTTTTGTAGCTAAATTTAACGCTCAGATGCTTCATAAGGACAACATTGGCATCATCATAAACATGATTATTCACCATCTACACCTTATCACAGCTACACTGGTCCAATGACATCTTACCTTTTTCTACAATGAATAGGCACTATTTTTAAGTGTTATTTATACATTACAATCTTATCAACAGACGACTAGTAGTAGAACTTTGTCATGGAAGAAACATACTTTGGAAAATTAATTTGTTTATGACATTATTGGGATTTGTTGGGTTTTACAGATTCGAGATTATAAAGTCAGACCAAGGTGTCAACTATCAAGTAAAATGAAGGAATAACTCGAAGACCAGTGACCTAGTCAACAAACCCAATCCCCCCACCTCCTCCATACATTCTTTGTACTAACTACTGGGTGCAGACAAAATTTTCTCACTCACTCCCTCGATTTCGGAATTTTTTGGCCATAAACAAATTATGGTTTATTAGGTTGGATGAATAATTTACAATGTTCCTTCTTTATTGTCTCTTTCGATACGCATTCACGATTTTAATGAAAGTAATTTTCATTTGAACATCATTCTTTTCCTACTTAAACCACCAGCACTCTACCAAAAAAAAAGGTTCACTAAAAAATTATCACATTATTCAAATCACCTGGGGCAAAGCCAAGAACTCTCAGATGTTGCTTCTGGAATGAAACCCACACAGAAAGCATGGTACCTGAATCCAAATGAAAATGTATGTTAACCAAATAAGTATCAGAAAATGACAAAAAAAATACAAATTTATGAATAGAATCACACAGTGTTTGAGGAACTTTTAATACTTTGTTTCTTAAATATCCTTGTCCCCATGTTTGGAGAATGATTTGTTGTGTACAACTGGACAAATAAATTGTTCTTTTTTCTATGCATGAAAGCCGCAAAGTGGGCAACATAGAAACTGAAAAAAATATAATATTACTAGTGGATGTCTTATGGCTCCAAAAAATTGCTCACTCATTTTATAAATCGAAAAAGAAAACAAATGAAAAAAAAAACAAAAGCACAGGCTAGTCATGAAATTAATTGGAAAAACTAAAAAGATGGTAAGCATATGGAGGAGACCTAATGGATTAAATTTTGCAGTAGGATTCATAAAAATGAGCTCTCCCAACTTTTCATTGATAGTTATTTAAACTACTCCACTTTCATAAGTGCAAATAGCAATAAATTCAAATGCACGAGTTACACTGGTGAAATACCTTCTGTCTCAAGCCAATATTTTACTTGATAAAAGATGAACTCACGTCTATTAGTAGAAACAAGGTACTAATGAAACAGAGTTTAAGAATTACAATATAACTTCTTGTCCAAATTCTTACACGTAAATGCTATTCATCTAATGGTCGCACTTAAATTTTATAACTATGCAATGAGAGAGCAGAGACAACATATCACTTCATTTACCACAAGTCACAAGAATCACAAGCGATTGATGTATCCAAAAGCAAATTATCTTCCATTTCTGCTGGCCCAGATTTGATCTTGCAGTCATCACCATCTAAACAGGTAACTGCCTAAAAGATAAACGTGATCTAAGAATGTAACAGTAAATGTAGAAAGCAGGATGCATAAAACATAATCATTAGCCACAGTGACGAGACTTTACATTTTCATCTATATAGTAGGATGGAAAAGATAAAGTGTTGTTCTCTCCCTGGATACTCCAATCATCATCCCTGTTAAACAGCAAATTTAAGCAAATGAAAAATACTTTCAACATTTGCACTCTCTCAAAAATGAAAAGCACATTATATAGGTCTTCTTTGAATGTTTTTACATCCTATAATTAGAATGCTACCTCAAAAAAGAATCTTCCATGATCGTGTTGTTTCCAATTGTATCATATACCTAGTAAAATCGATAATAAGGTCAAAACTCAACAATCATTCAATCAAAGTCAATACATAATTCTTATGTCGAACTTCAAAAGATAGTTTTGAAACTTACTGGAACACATGTGATCAGCTGAAATTCGCTTTTGCATAGTGGACAAAGGTTTGTGATACCAGCCCAGTGGTCAATACAAGTAAAACAAAACCTGAGGTCGGTCCACAAACATCAAACTTGTAAACATTACATCAAATACAATCCCACAACATCATGACATAGATAGACTTTTATGTGAAATTGGTAATCTTGCAAAGTTTGTATAAGAGTACGGCCTCACAAGAGTAGCAGCTGGCAAGATTTCATGCCAAGAAAATGACACAAATACAGTGAGACATCCTTAAATTTCAATGAAATGGTACCTTTTTAAAGCTTTTCTGAGAACAATCATGTGATGGAGTATAATTAAGTCCTTCGAAATTTTTAATCATGCAAATTGTTCCCTAAATGAGCTAATAATACATAAGATTGTGTGCACTTGCATATCTGTTGAACTTTACATAATGTAAGAACAACATAAATGATAAATTAGCAACCAAATTTAAGCACCTGCATCATTACTTAATCTTTTCTATGACAGTTACTACCCATGGGAACGCTTCGGCATTACATAGGAAAAAACATGCATATTCGAACACTTATGTGCACTATGTTGAATCGCATACATAAAAGACGCAACCTTACCAATGATCACAACAGTCCAAAACACCTCTATCCATGACAAGATCAGAACAAATTCCACAGCTCTCACCCTCTCGAGAAATGTCTCCCTGCATGATCCCACATATCATAAAATAAGCATATGATGCATTGTTCATAAAGATCTCTACAATTTCAGTTAGCCATAAATATAGAACAAATATCAGCAACTGCAATTCGAAACATATACATTATTTTTTAAAACAAAGTAGGGACAATATCCAAAATGTTGTCGCCATATTAGCAATTGTTCAAATAACCATAAAAAGAACACTTAAATAATAAAGAAAATCACATTATTCTCCATGCCATGAAGCCGAGATTCTTCCGGAATGTTGCTCGCATCCATGTTTCCCTCTCAAATTACAACTTCAGGTGATCATGCTTCCCACTAATCCGGCAAATAATAAATGAACATCAAAATAAAAACTAAATTAGCAAATCAAACCCCATACTGCTGTTGCAGTGGCATAAACAGATAACTCATGTTCTTGCATCTCAACAAATTCATATAAAACAAATAAAGCACAATGGTGCTAGAGCAAAAAATAAAAAAATTAAAAAAAATTAAACAATAAGAAAACGCACGCTCGCGCGCACACACAGAGACATATTATCAATAAGAATCTCATATTGCCCCAACAAAATATGTGATATGCACGCATTAAAACATTTCATGAAATATGTGAAAAAAACACTCTTTGTTCAGCAACTGTAAGACACATGTCCCAAAAAACTAGGCTGGTTTATTACCAGAAAAATTTGAGCAAAGAGGAAACAGAATCTCGCCTCTCCCCGTCTGCCGCGCCCGCCGCCGCCGCCGCCGGCGGTGGTGTTCGTCGGAGATTGATCGGAGGAAGGGGTTAGATGATTTAGGGCCAGTGAAGAGGAAAGTGGGATATAAAAATTTTTTTCAAAGGGAAGTGGTAAATAATCTGTCAGGTCTACTGCTTAAACAATTGTTAAGAAAAAAAACTGTTATTAATTAAGCTTTTTATCTATTATTTTATGCTCTTACTAAAAAAACTGTTTTTGATCGATTAAAAATTTAAAATACAAGAAAAAATAAAATAATAATAATATATCAAACTACTAGGAGATCATTGGGTTAGGTCAATCGAACCGAATTTTTGAAAATTTAAGTCCACACCTAATGGAAACCGATCTTAATATTTTGATCGGTTCGGCTTGGTTTGATCAACAAACCAAAATCATTAAAGTTGTATTAAAATTAATTGTTTCTCTTATAATAAACAATGTTATAATATAATGTTATCATCATAATATATTTAAAAGTATTTTATATATAGATAATATAATGTTTAGTCACAGAGTCGTGTGTATTGTATTTTATGTTGAGCTAGATTAAGGGAATCAGAGGGGCCAAAGTGTCTGTGTCGTGTAAAAAACTTATGTGAGTTAAATAAAAATAATAATTAAGTGTGTCGTGAGCAAGAAACATTCGGGGATTCTTTATTTGATTCTCGGGGTTCTCATTAAAATAGGAGATTTAATAAAATAAAAAATAATCTAATTATTTCAATTTATCTTCCATTCAACTAGAATCTATTTATCACTATTCAATGAAAATTTATCATTAAAATATGTTTAATATTATAACATTTTCCCCAATTATTATAATATATTATAAAGCCTTATATACATGAGTTATACCTATATAGCTTATACGAGCTACAACTTTATTTTGGGTAATTTAGTGGCCCCATAATTCTAAAATAAGTAATAATAATATTAAAAAAAGATAAAATTTTTTAAACTCTTACTTATGCACCATACTTTTAATATATAAATATTATTTTGTAAAACCTAGAGCTGCTAATTGAGCGAGCCAACTCATGAACAATTAAAATGAAGTGCAAGAATATTTTATGATTTTATATACTTTTAATATATATATATATATATATATATATATTCATGCAAGAACATTTTATCATTTTTAACCTCTGGGGCCTGGAGTGCACTTTTTTACTAAATTGTTTAAATTTATCCATAATCAAAATGAAGTTGCTAATATGTTCATGTTTTTTCACTGCATATAATGATCAAATATTTAACAAGTTTTGAGCAAAAAAGTATCTGAATAAATAATAGTTTTTTGTTTCGTTTCAAAAACCATATAATAAAGTATTCATATTTGAAACTAAAATAAGAGAAAATAGATTCAAAAACCATATAATAAAGTATTCAAATTTGAAACTAAAATAAGAGAAAATTATTAATCAATTATAAAATCTTATTATTATTAACATTAGCTGTAAAATTAATTGAACGTGTGGGTATTGTAATTAGCGTCTGTAACGACCCGCCCTAACCGAGCCCGGGTGTTACTGAGAAATGAATCATAACATGAAAATAAATCTAGAAATTTATTAATCATAAAAATAATAAATCATATTATGATAGCATGCATCAAAATAAAGAAATAAATTAACTACTTGAGCAAATATTCCACAGTCTTGAACCGTTTTCCGTAGCCACACTTATAACTCAATAGAGTAAAAAGGAAGTCTAGTTTATTATCAATTCACTAAACCTAATTTGGTAAGTGAACCTTCCACCACATTCTTAACCATCAGTCCGAAGTTGTTCACCTGCGGAGGCAATTCCGCGTTAGTGATAAAACCAGTAAGCCGTATAATTACATGAAACAAGTCAATATATTCCCCATTAATATTTCACAAATCTTTTAGTGATTATGAGCCTATGTCGAGCTCTTATTATGCCGGGAGGGGTGGCCACCC
>JAVDBV010024335.1:3403-21001 GCA_032619315.1 Piper longum
ATATATATATATAATAACTTGCAAGGCCAGTTTCAATGAAAAACCAAGAGCCCTCAAAAAATTTCAAGAAAATAGTTAGCTTTAAAAGAAAAAGGGACCAAAAAATATTTGTGGTGGCCAATGGAACATTCATATGAAAAATTACTAAAGCAACTCCCCAGGACAAAAAGGATAGATATCGCCACACTGCAAGTATAATTATTATTTGTGGAAGCAAAATACAAAGTTCGATAATTATTATTTGTGAAAGAAAAATATAAAGTTTGATCGCATGGTCAACTAAGCACACTTCCGAACGAATGGATCATAAAAAACAACATAATTATCTTCTTTCAAGTTCTAAGCAAAGTAACAGTACTAAACCACTTCTCATCAAGGGTGGATCAAATTCCAAAACAAGGGGAATGATATGCATAATCATCATCTAAATGCGGATAAGGTTTATTACATGCAAGGATTAAATAAGGTACAATAACTTTATGCCCTTAAAAATCATAATAGGTTGAAAATCTGCAAACACCAGGATAAACACAGTATTCTATAGACATTGCCTTGGCCAATATAGGAAGCATCAATTTCGTATAAATAAATACCTTGCCAAAAACAACCTGACATCTTTAATCAAACCACACATGACAATCCATGACAACTCCCCCCCTACCTCGAAAACCCTATATTCTTCATTTCTCCCCCAGAAAAAACCCCAATTCTTCTAGCCCATCCACCAACAAAGTGGGGGTTTTTTTTTGTAATCATTAAAAAAAATGATATCTTTTGATAGCAGATCCCCAAAATTTGCACACTTCAGGAAGCCCCAACAGCGAACAATCAGTTAAAAACCCGCGATCGGAGAATTAAAGGGGTCCTCAAAACTGCTGCAGGGTCAACAATACCAACAAACTATATACAAACAGTTCGGAAACATATATAAAAAAAAGCGGGGGGAAAAAAAAAAGGTTGGGAAGAAGGGAAAAAAAAGGGACCTTGGGGTTGGAGACGTGGGAGTTAGAGCGGAATTTGGAGGAGACGGCAGAGCGGAGTTGGGAGACGGTGACGACGTCGTCGAGGTTGTAGATGTCCATGATGGCGGGTAGGGAGCGGCATGCCCGCTTGAAGAAGTCGAGGACTCTGCCCCTCGCCTCCTCCATTGATGCCGAGTTCGGTGGCACCTTCACACTCCTCGCCGCAAACGCCATCTCTCGCTCCCTCCCCTCTTCTCTTTCTCCTCCTTCCCCTCTTTTTCATCACCCCACGCCGTGTAATGTCGGTTTGACGAGCTAACTCCGGACTCGATATTTAAATAATATTTTAATTCGGTTCAAAGTAATAATAATAATAATAATAATTTAATTTAATTATAATTTAAATTCGAATTAAAATTGACTCGTAAGAAAATTTAAACTCGATTTAATAAAATAATATAATAATATATATAATATTACTTATTTATTTAAAATAAATATTATTATTAATTATACAATAAATGATAATAATAATGGTTTTTTATTTTTTATTAAATTTGGATCGTTCATATAATTAAATAATTAACGATTAAAATTTAATTATATGCCCTTAACTAACATAGTTTTTATATATTTAATGACAAGCTACTAATGATGTCATGATGAATTATGTTTTGATGTTTGAGAGTAAAATTATTTGAATGACAAGCTATTATATCCGTTTATATCCCACAAATTACTTGGAGCTTAATTTCTCATATTTGTTAGCAACCCTACGATGAACGTTCAAGATTAACAACCAAAACATGCTTCTCACAAATATATTTTTTTGAAGTAGATTGTTTACTTGCAAGTTTCATGGTTTTCTCAAAAATCATTAGGCTCCAAGTAAATATTGGTAAAGATATTTCTTAAATGTAGGAAGGTCATTTATGAGAAAGCCATTTATGCTTCATTATCTTGAAACGCTAATGTTAAATTCGGGTTATCTTAATCAAATTAAATAAATTAGTAAACGATTCAGTTATTAATAATATTTTCAGCTTGATTTACTGGTGAACCAAATTGGGTGTTATACCTGGTTGGTTAAGTCCAACATGCCCACGCTAAAAGCTGTGTTTGGGATCACGTAAGGTTCACCATTTTTGTCCTTCACCAGCAGCTCTAATTTGTTAGCTTCTTCAAACAGGTTTCGCTTTGCGTTTGGCTTATCATTTACATGTACATGAAAGCCTGAGCAGTGGAAATACTAAATTTTTTGAAATTTGATCAGGAAGTCTCTTAGCTTAAGCAAATTACATTTGTTGTCAGAACCACTTATGCCGGAGCAAGGCAGGGATTGCAGCAGGCTATCATTTTGATGTTTGCTGCTCGAAGATCATCTACAAGTTGTGTCCAACCAGGATATCTGTCTTCATCAACCACCAAAGTTGAGATCCAATTATGGTCTTCCTCTGCCCAGCGCAGTCCTAAGAAAAACCAAAAACTTTAATACTTTGCCGGAGAGGAAGAGCAAGAGGACTGTTTGGTATTTACCTGAAGACAAAATCCAGAAATGGGGACATTCAATTTCTTCAACTGGTTCCAGACACAAACGACAGCATCTGTTGCCCCTTGCATTCCAACTACAGCACCAGAGAATCCAATTGGGAAGCTCAGGTCTCCCTGCGGGGTCAGTAATCCTTTCTATGAGTTCACAGGCGAGCTTCCATGCAGTATTCTTCCACGAACAGAGTTGCTGTAAACCTGCATGTTAAAGCACAATCCAAAAATGCGATGACAGATGAAAAATATTTCTAAGTGAGATACTTTTGACTTCTTAATTACACCGGTTTCGAGCTCACAAATGAGTTGATTTCGAGCGAGCTCATCAAAATTAAACACTTAAAATATATTCAAACTCAAGTCGAACTCCAATAAAAAAAAATACAAGTCGATTTTGAGAAGATATGTTGAAAACTCAGTTTGATCACAAACCGAGTTCAAATGAATTTTGAACTATACGAGTCGAGTTTGAATACAAATTGAGTTTAGCTCGTTCGCGCGTTTAGCAGTTTAGCAACCCTACTAATAATTAAACCCATCACTCTCAACTATTGCAAGCTGTATTTTAATTAATATTTAATAAAATAGTGATGATAAAATACAATTTCAATATTTAATTGAATATTTTATTTATATTTGCAAAGTTTGATTAAATCTGATTGGGCAACTAAATATACCATGTACCTGTTGTAAATTTGGTATACTAATACCTGTGATTTAAATGTTCGAGTCGATTTTGAGCATGTTAAAAATTCGTTTGATCTCGAACCAAATTCAAACAAACTTCAATTATTCAAGTCAAGTTAAAGCACAAATTGAGCTCGACTCGCTCCTCATTTAATAACCCTATAGTAATAATCGGACCCATCGCTCTCGGATATTACAAGCTGTATTTTAATTAATATTTAATAAAATAATGATGATAAAATACAATTTCAATATTTAACCGAACATTTTATTTATATTTTCAATGTTTGATTAAATCTGATTGGGCAACTAAATATATTATGTACCCGTTATAAATTATGTATACTAATACTGTGATAAACACCCAAGGTTTTTGTCCTACTAACTCGACGATACAAATTCGATTTAAATAATAAAATAATATTTTTTTAATAGTAATTATTGTTGTTAGTGAATGGTGAGACTGATGACAAATGGGCATGGTCAAAGATGTCATGTAGGGTTTTCTTTTAGTCAATATCAATGTCAATGTTTGACTCAATAAAAATTTGATTAAAGGCTTGACTTAAACTCATTAAATAAGCATAAAAAAGTCGGTTTTATTTGACACCTATATTAAATTTATTGAAAAAAATTAGTATCAATTCAAAATAATATGAACCATTTAAATTTTAAGCGATGGCTAGACAATAAGGACAGCTGTGCCCAGTTTAAATTTTAAGGATGGTTGGTTAGGGCTCATACTACTTAGCAAATCTATTTTATCTTTTTCATGATTTAGAACAAAAATAATACATTAATATGATCTTATAACAACTTCTAAATAACTATACAGGGTTGTAATGCGTGACTACTTATTTATGCAAAAAATATTATTACAATTTGAGACATGTAAATTTTCTTGGGTGTAAAATGTGTTAAAAAGAGATTATATATATGTAGCGGTGTAAACGAGTCAAACCTACTCACGAGCTTTTTATGTTCTGTTTGGCTCGCACTAGTTAATTTTATGCTCGAAAAAATATTCGGCTCAAAATAGATAAGCTCGTTGAACAACGAACAAAGCTCGAGCAGATGAGTATTCGGCTCGGCTTGACTCGGCTCGAAACTCGAACTCGATGTGTTCAAACTCGAAAAAATATTCGGCTCGGCTCGTAAATACTATTGAGGTCACATTAAACTTATATAATGTTCAAAAAAAAAATTTGATCATATACAAGTCGAGTATATAAATATTCGCTAAGTTCGAACTCGACTAAAGCTCGGCTTGAACTCGGCTCGAGCTCGGCTAAAACCAAACTCAAACACCATAAATTTTGGATAAGCTCGGCTCAGCTTATGTACATTAAAGCTCGGATCGACTCATTTTATATCAAGTCAAACTCAAACACACCCTTGTTTGGCTCGGCTCAGCTTATTTACACCCCTATATATACAGGATTATACTTCTAAAATGTGAATCTAACTCAAAACAACCCTATATGAAAATAATAATTGTTGCTTTAATTTTTTCTCCAAACTCTGAATTTATTATGAATTGGTTTCTAAACCACGTCCCGGTACACTGGCTAGATAGCTGGCATATAGTTAATATGAGGCTAAAAAAATTTCCTTCTGAAAATCGAGATGAGCGACGCCAAGAAGAAGGGTAGATACAATTTACAATGAACATCAATTATATCAGAAAACTAGGTTATTTTCACCTTGGGCTCGAGTTAGCACCACGCGCAAGACCTTGTCCAGATTGATTGAAACTTCGTACACTCTCACTCAGTCCTCTATACTCAGTCCTCTATATAGACATTTTAAAAGAAAAATAGAAGGCTTGAACATTTTGTAGAAAAATAACAAAAAACAAAAAAAAACAAAATTTCCATGGAAAAGATGACAGGATGCAGGGAAGAATGCATATTGCCGTTAAACATAACTACAATAATCGGTAGAAATAACAACTAGAAAAAAAAAACTCAAGATCACATATTTTTCTACCTGTGAGAATTGCCGAACTAGTGTGCCTCGACTTTTATCAATTTATCCTGATAGAAAAAATGTACACGCACCAAAGTAAATGAAATTGTATGTTCTTAGATCTTAAAAAGATCAGGTGATTGATGGTGACAGAGGTATTATGCTTCAGAATCCAAGAGACCTGTCTCTGGAACGAATAAGGCATGGCCACCTTGAGCTATGTTTCCAACAAGCACCACAAACGCATCAACAATCCTTTCCCTCTACTCCAAAGTCCCTCCCTCTTCTCTCCGGCGTACTCTTCTCCCACCTTGAGCACACGTCTGGACCACCTGCTTTTGGGATCGGCAGTGATTTCCAGCTTCTCTGGAGCTCCCAAAATGGTGGGAGCCTGTCCATTTCTCACAATTCCATACCCGGCAAGGCCTTTGTCTCTGCGGTCTTGCTGAGACGGAGGCTGAGGAGAGCAGGGGCCGTTTGCTATCAGCGATAGAAAGGTTCACTTTGTTTGTAGACACCAGTCTGTGGACGAGATCAGGGTCGCCAATCTGATGGTGGAGCTCTATGAGACATTTGATCGTGATCCTTCACCGGACTCCGATTTGAAAGCTACCCAATTCCTAGCTGTGAACATCAAAGGCTGGGTCCTCGGTAGCAAGAAGGCTGAGAAGTATATCAATGGAGATTTAGATCCACCAGCGGTAAAAAGGCATACCCATGCAAAATTGGGAAAGGATTCTGTTGTTGCGAAGTAAGTACGGGTTCTGTAGTTGGAATGCAAGGGGAAACAGATGCTGTCGTTGGTGTCTGGATCCAGTTGAAGAAATTGAATTTCCACATTTCTGCATTTTGTCTTCAGGTAAATACTAAACAGTCCTCTTGCTCTCCCTCTCTGGCAAAGTTTTAAAGTTTTTGGTTTTTCTTAGGACTGCGCTGGGCAGAGGAAGACCTTAATTGGATCTCAACTCTGGTGGTTGATGAAGACATATCCTGGTTGGACACAACTTGTAGATGATCTTCGAGCAGCAAACATCAAAATGATAGCCTGCTGCAATCCCTGCCTTGCTCCAGTATAAGTGGTTCTGACAACAAATGTAATTTGCTTAAGCGAAGAGACTTCCTGATCAAATTTCAAAAAATTTAGTATTTCCACTGCTCAGGCTTTCCTGTACATGTAAATGATAAGCCAAACGCAAAGCGAAACCTGTTTGAAGAAGCTAACAAATTAGAACTGCTGGTAAGGACAAAAATGGTGAACCTTACATGATCCTAAACACAGCTTTCAGCGTGGGCATGTTGGCCTTAACCAACCCTCTAGCAATAATCTGGTTCAAGAAAATCCTACTTGAGATGTGGTCTAACACTCTAATTTGGTTCACTTGCAAACCGCAACTGAACTGTTCACTAATCTATTTAATTCGATTAAGTTGACTTGGATTTAACATTATTATTTAAAGATGGTAATGCAAGAATTTAATGCATGAATGAGATCGTTAGACTCTATTATGGTTTTAAATGAATGTTATGATATGCAATTCATATTCAAAATAAAACAAAATCATTAAGCTTTTGAAAAATAATATTTTTTTTAAAATAAAATAGACAGAGTCTTCTATAAAAATACAATAGAGACAACCATATCAACAACAAATAATATATGTACGTGGCAATAATATAGAATGTTTCCAAAACATGTTTTCTCTCAACATTTACATTATAACCATTTTTATTCTTCTAATCCAAGTCTGTACTCCATTGCTCAGCCTATTCACTTCTATTCACGATTATAATCACATGCAAAATATTTCATGGTTTTCTCACAAATATTCATGCAATATAGTATTCAAGTTTATATATCTATAACCATTACCAATGGTTCATTACACCACATTGTCATTCATTCCATACGGCAGGTACATGTGTGCATAGTGTGCTCTTCCATAGTCCCAATAATGCTTAGTCATTCTAGTTCTCACCTAGATATATAATAAAAAATATCCATAATGAGTATTATTTGTCCATAAATAACTAATAATTGAATTGGCCCAAGAGTGCTGATTCTCTTGTGAAATGAATCATTCCTATACTTCTATATTATAATATCCCATAAGGGTACCAATCAAGAGCCGTCGGCCTTGGATCGACAACGTCCCATTCTGACTTGTTAGATACCTCAAGATTTTCAAACTATCCCTTGTGCAAAAAAAATAATTATCCTTAAGCCCTTCACATCGTCTATTTCAATCCTAACCCTGAGCACAAATGCTAAGTACTCTCAAGCAGGCCTTTAGTACCCTTTGAATCCACAAGTCTAGACATGCACTTCATTGCAATACCCATAATTCTCTACATTTCTCAAGGTTTGAGGAACGCAAAAGTGGAGTTGTCATGATCCCTCCAGAATGGAACGACCTATTCATCAATTTAGAACCTGCTTTGACTGACACGTGCTTGCTTGCGGCGTGCATAAGTTGACTTCTCCTTGTCTTATATCTCACTGAAAAGCCTGATAAAACTACATATACATAGGTCTTGGAAGGGATTTTAATATAGTAAGCCCTGAAGGCATCATGATTTGGAATTGAGTTTTCAAAAATAAACTCGAGGGTTCTCATCCTCGAGGGTTATTAATCCGAAAATTCGTACAACTAAATTACCTGTGTAGAGTGGGATACAATATATTCACCACTTGACATCTCTGCTTACCTGTTAAAACAAATTATAAAAAAGTAAAAGAGTCAAACTAGAAGCAAGTCTTAAACGGACTTGGTAGAAGCTTCATTCGTGTCTACGCGCCTATGTAGCGAGCTCTTACTCCGTACATACACATCAAAACTAAAAGTTAACACCCGCTATGATGCATTCACACATCTTAACTAACATACTCAATCAAAGCACTCACATCAATCCACATCATAATTTTCTAAGTTACGTTGCAATTAATTAATAATTCATACTTAATTTACTTAATTAGTTTATCAGCATTTATTTCAATACAATTCTAATCATACAAATTTATTTTATTTATAATCAAAATATTTTATCACACTAATCAATCAAATCCTAGCATGTTATGCTAATAATTATCAATTTTAAATAATTAGGTCAGAGTTAATTATACCTCACGTCGCTAGTGATAGATGACAAATAGAGTTTGTCATGTAGTTCGAGACTCGAATTTGGTTCCCGGCGGTGTCTGAAGTTCAATCGGGTTTGGTTGGAGGAATCTAACAAAAATCGGGTGAATTCTAGTAAATCCGATTTTTTGACGATTTTAGGTGATTTTTCGGCGAGGTGAATAGGGCTGTGGGTCGATACCGGTTTAGCGAGATCGATGAAATCATGGTGGTGGTAAGGGCAACGGTGATAGCGATGATCGCTGGCGGCAGCTGTGAGTCAGCCAGGGTCAGTCAGCTTGTCCGATCGGCCCTTGGTTGGCCTCAACGATAGCGCACGGTGTAGGGAAAAGGTTCCTGGGGTCGAAGGGGGTAGCAACTGTGGCACGGTGATGACGGAGCAGCGTGGCCAACATCGGAATGGCGTTGCGAGCACGACACGTTCCAGCTGCGTAAGGGCATCATGGTGGCACGACACGGAAGAGCTCCAGCGGAGTTGATCCATGGCAATATGACGGCTGAAGGCGACATCGGCGGCGAGGAAGGGGAGGTGAACGGGGAGAGTTTGGGTGGCAATCTCGTGAAGGACTATCACTGGATGCTTGTCTCTTTAATGGTAAGGATATTATATGTTTTAATATCATAGTAGTGTTTTATCAATCCATAGAAAAAGTAATTGAGAAACTGAAGTCTGGTTGATGAATCAATGGTGATTCATGGATGAAAAATGTCAAGCTGAAATGAACTAAATACCATACTGAGAAATTTATAGTTTTTATCAGTGTAGAAAACACAAATTAATAAATCATTTGTTTTTTAGGTTGCATAAAAAGGAGAAAATTCTTGAAGTTGTGTTCTAAAACATTTTTCTAAGAGATTTTTCATGAGAGCTGGTTTAAGGGAAAGCCGTAAGTGGGGCATGCTATTTTGGGAAGGTGATCAGATGGTTAGCTGGCAAAAAAACGATGGAATAAAGAGTGCTGTCTTGGATATGCTAAGCAGTGGATTATCTGGTTATGCATTCAACCATAGTGATTCTGACACTGGAGGCTACCGCGTTGTGGACATATCTCTCATAAGATACCGACGAAATGAAGAATTGCTGCTTCGGTGGATGGAGCTAAATGCCTTCAACGTAGTCTTCCGCACGCATGAAGTATATTCAACTTGAAACCAAATGCAAGTGGCAGAAAGATCACCTAGTGTTTGCATTTGATCTTCACCTGTAATTTGCGCTATGAAGTCAGTTTTTGCAAAACCAAATACAGTAGTAACAAAGCAATTAAAAAGATCGGCACAATCCTTAACTTTTTGTTGACAATTTTTGAGCTTCACTGATATAAATACTTGCGGTTTTACCAAAACAGGACAACAAACCATCTGCAAATGTACAGTTCTACTCAAACATGCGAACCGTCACTTTGGAAGTTTTGCAAAGATTTACAAGGCTTGGGAGTTCCACCAAATTCAACTTGTGAAGGTAGAGTTCCTCCTTATATGATAGTTCAACATACTCTTGTATTGTGTAATTACCATCTCACCAATGTTGGGACTTACTCATTCTTTACAAGTTGTACCATGCATGTTGGGTTTATCCTATTATCTATTGTAGATGATTTTCGTGTTGTATATAACTTAAAAGGAAAATTTTATTTTTTAAATTAATTTTTAGATTAAGAGAGGCACATGACACTTATTACATGTCTACTTTAAAGGCTTAAAAGGCCTAAAATATCAGAGCTTGGTTGTGAACCTAAAGAGCCCAAACACTACATTGACAGGCGACTTGTTACACTCCATTTTCCCGAAGATGAGCATGTGCAAAATATAACGTATCAGCAGTTCATGACCGGTTCAGAGATACTAGTGGCACAGGTCTTGATAAAGGCGCGAAGAAAGTAGAGGTTCACTTTCCGCTAACAGGAGGGATATCTGGGAAACATGTATGGACCGGTGACATTTATGGTGAGCCCTCAACAAATCCCAGCAGCAAACAGATCAAAGGACTCGAAAGTTGGATTGAAGCCCCCATAGGTTAACCAGCCATTTTTGTAAAGATGGGATCTTCCATTGGAGAAGCATTCATCGAGAACTTGGAAGAACCCAATCTTTTATAGTAATGTGGCTGTGTTGAAAATAAATGCAATCCAGTAGGCTAACCTGAAAATTCTTCTTTTCCAAGAAAGGTGCCAACTGATTTATTACAATCTCATCTCCCTCTAGTGATGTTGGATAGGGAGATTATCAGCCAAAAAAAAAAGGTTCGAAATATGATGGAGCATATTTATTAGAACCCACAAGCATCAAACATCACATGACCGATGACTCTAATGACTTGCTTCTTTTCCAAGGAAGTTTAACCGGCGAACAGGAACCATACAGACACATTGTCGAACAAGCGATAGGCGTCTCCAACGTCGAATGAGGGAGGCCATGTTCCTCCACTAACAGTAACAGATTAATGCACGTCAGCCACAGAAACACGCTGACAGCGATATCGTCAACATTACCGATGGCTCTAATGAGTGCTCGCTAATCACTTTGCTCGTCATGTTGAGTCTCGTAACCCAAGAGCCATGGCCATCCCTTCTCACGAGCCAAGCGAAGTACACCCAAGTTCGAAGGAAAAAACAGGCTTAGATTTGGTAGAGCGGCTCGTAAGATTTTACGTGCTTCGATTCAGACTCCAAAATCAAATGATGTTCTGCTTGTGTTGTTTTTAAGTCAAATATATCTTTATATAAACAAAAAGCTTTTTTAATATATTAATATCATGGTAAAAGATTATGGCTAAACAACTTCATTAATAAAAATTATAAATGAATGTGACTAAATGATCACTTACTACAAGAGAGTGTTTTATTATATTATTTTATATAAATACTATGCGAGATTTATTTATAAGAACTATAACTACATGGTTTATAAGAGCTACTAAGCTACAGGCTATAACTTATATTTGAAGTACATCTAGTTAGTTTTAATATAAAAAACTATATAAAAATGGAGAGCTTATAAATCCTCGATTCAATTGAACTTTTTTTATTTTTTTAACTTATATATAACAAAAAATAATGTAATTTTTTTAAACTAATGATTTTTTTTAAAACCTTAAAAATAGGTCATATTTATGTTTTAAAAATGACAAAAATTTACCTAACCTCCTCCTCCTAAGTCTCTACTTATCAATTGAGGGTCAAGACCCACTTAAATAAACTAATTAATTCCATTTTAAAGCACATCAAACTTAGTGATGTAAATAAATCAAACTAATTTTCAAGCATTTTATGTTTGATTTGGTTAAGCTTAAATTTATATTTATTAATTTTATATTTGAAAAAAATACTCTACTTAAAATAAGCTGATCATTGAATTATAAACAGAGTCTGAACTAATTAGTATTTGGCTCAGCTTGACTCAAAACTTAAACTTATGTGTTTAAGCTCAATATAATGCTCAACTTGACTTAGCTTATATAACTTTTTATATCAAGTTTTTTCTATAAGTAGATAACTCTTATATCATCATCAATTACTTACTAAAAAATATTACTGGTGCTTAATATATTACTTAACTATTAACTATTTAGTTTGTTTAATAGTAGCAAGTCCATGTTTATCCAAAATTATTATTTCTTCAAAATAAAATATATTAAATATAACTTATCATATTTATTGAGACTAAATGAAGATTATATATTGATCGTACTTATAGTAACTAGTTGCTTATTTAATGAGTTTGTAATAACTAAGACATGAAGTAGTTATAAACTACTTATTAATGAATGCTTAGTATTGTTTATTAGTTACTACTATATGTTAAGTACTTGCTACTTATCAGATTATAATTAAGCCAAATCATTTAGCTTAGCTCGGTTTGGCTCAACTCATATCATAATAAAACCAAGCTTATCGGGTAAATATTTAGTTCAAGCTTCCCTATAAATGTATAACATAATAATGAACCAAGTTTAAATAAACTAGTTTGAAAACAAGTTTAACATGAATAAAGTGGTGTTCAACTTGGCTTGACTCATTTACACCCTTATCAAATGCTAATGATATTTCTAGTACTAAAATTGATATCCTTTATGATTTCGTTATAATTAGGATTATCAATAACCTCCGTAAGAAACATCGTTAACCCAAATTAAAACGTTATGATAAGACGTATGGGCCATATATGACATCTGAAAATGGCCTGGCCCATGGGGGCATGGGCTTTCTCAATCCCAGAAAATGAGTCGAGTTGGGAAGAACAATGCGAGAGGGAAGACCGGGAAGATATGACGGCGTTGAGGGCGGCGATCCTTGGCCGGCTCAGGATTCCGGTCGGCGGCGCTTCGCCGTCGGCCGTCGACCTGTGTGGAACCTTCGGCCGGAGGCTTTTTTCGTCCCACGATGCTGACCACTTGGACAGGAAGGAGGTGGTGGAGAGGGTCCTCGACGTCGTCAAGAGTTTTCCCAAGGTCGATCCTTCCAAGGTCTGCATTTTTTTTAACTTTCCTTCCTTAGTCAAACTCATTTCTACGCAAGCACTTGGGATAAAAGTATATTGATCTTGGCTTTATAAATTTAATGGTAATGGATGCGTGTTTGGGCGTTTGATTTTATTCTGGTCATGCTACTGGAAACTGCGCAATTAAACTATGCGAAAATACTAATGAATATCTAAATTCGTTGTATCAGTCTATTTTAGATCGCCACCGTTTATTTTAAATGCTTGCAACATTCTGATGAGAATGTTAGCATGAAGGTTGTGAATATGTGGTGTCCGTTCGGTTAGGTGTAGCTTTTCTAGACACGGTTTCTGCTGACCATTTGAAAACCATTATTTGGTTACTCTTTACCCTGCCTTGAGCGACTCGATGATCCAGCCAGAACTGGGGATTGGTCGTGGTTGATGTTGAGGGCTCCTCATGAGGTTTTTGGGGAACATATGGTCCTTCCTCAAAATCGCCGTTCTTCATCAAGTTCCCTGAGGCAACAATTCAAACACTTATCAAACTCAATCAGAATTATAGTGTTATCAGCATCGTTAATATTATTATTATTATTATTATTATTATTATTATTATTATTATTATTATTATTATTCATTTGTTTTTTGCATGGAGCATAGTGGATGAGCACATTCCCCTTTATTAATCAAAGAAAGAATGTAATAAAGGGGAAAACGCATTAGTGTTTAAATTAAGCATCAGCGTTTAAAAATAATAAAAAAAGAAAACTGTCTTAGCATATCCTTAAGGGAGAATTTTGCAAAAACGCCTCCTCAACCCTTGTTGCATGAGCTGCAATGTGCAAACTGTACCTCGAGGCATGTAGCTTATAGAACGTTCTTATGAAAACCTTGTTTTCTGATCATTCTACGATTGTTTAAGCTCATTCCTATGTTATGTTGAGTATTTGGTGTTTTGAGATTTCGTGGTCGTTTGATTTATCTAAGCTTCATGCAGAGAAGAAAAACCATTTCCATTTCGAATGATCCCCTCTTTCAAATTGGGATTGGTGCATCTCTTTATGCACGTCTTATCTCTTGTGATTTAGCAGCGAGGAGTTTACTTACCATGATTTTCAGCGTTGTTGCAGGTGTCACCGGAGGTCCATTTCCAAAAGAATCTAGGATTGGACAGCCTAGATAATGTTGAAATCGTGATGGCGCTGGAAGAGGAGTTTAAGCTTGAGATTCCGGACGAGGAAGCCGACAAGATCGATTCGTGCGGACTTGCGATTGAGTACGTTGCAAATCATCCAATGGCTAGCTGATATACAATTATCAACTTCTTCGCTATGTCTGGCCTCCGAGCTTTTTAACTTGTGCTTCATTTCACGTTGAAAACCTCGTTTTTGAGTGTATGCCAACTACCTTCGATTTGCAATTACTGATAAAATAATTTGGACAAGGTTTGACCTCAGGTGTGATGATACCATGTCACGGTAAGGGTGGCATTGATTTTCCCTCTCTCCAGTGTTGGACATGTCTTTTTCGTGAAAACAAAGTTCTTAATGTGTGTCAATCATTGAACGTGAAGTTATCTTCCCGTAACTATTACAAGTGTGAAAAAACTGTCAAACATGTAATGTCTAAAAATGACGAATGAAGTATGTGAACATGAGTCTCACCAAACAGGCTGCCCAGAAATCAATAATCAACCCTTTTTCATGATATTGAGCAGACAACTAAGTGACGATCATAACAAATACTATTTCATGGTCACTCGTGATTCACCAAATGATCGGGCCAGGGGGCATTGCGAGACATAGCCATGGGCACGGATTCTTATTTTTTTCCCAAGGCCATAGACATGGCAAATTGTGTTACCTTGACTGCAATGCCAAGAAACATGCATATAAAGTCTAATTGAAACCTTGCATTCCATTTTTCCTGTAACACATTCGTCGAAGGACTCCACATTCTAAGTTGCTTTAGCCTTTAGTTTCTTTTAAGCTAGTGCAACACCCGAAACAAGAGCATAAAATGCTCATTAAACCACATGTTTATGTAAATGAACTAACAGGTCATAATACAAGAGTATTTGTGAGCACCCTCACATTTCTAAGTCTTCAATTCCGCCACCTAATCAGGGTGCATTTCCTTCATCAATCTTGCATGCTGAAAGCTGAATTTGTACGTTCAATCTTGCATGGTGAAAGCTGAATTTGTACGTATTTGTGAGCACCCTCACAATACTCCACATTCAGCAATGACACAAGCAAGCTTGGGGCGGTTGTTTGGTCCTGTGGCTACATTCTCAATTTTCCTCACGACCAAGAGGCCCTCCCCAAGCACCCTCTGAGAGAGAGTTATAAAACAAATGAAATATATTCAGTAGTAACACAAACATATACAAAAATAAATAAAGCTCCCAGCTTACTCCGAAGACAACATGTTTATTATTCAGCCAGTCACACTTTGCACATGTGATGAAGAACTATGAAATGCAATTTGTACAAAACAATCAGAATAACGGAAGAAACAATTGAACAGAGACCATTGAAAGCATGGTAAATTATCTTCCTATTGTATCACATATTTGTTTAGAAATGTAATAATACATCTAATAGGAATCATTTTTCAGCTTCTAATAACCCGGCAGCCGTTTGTGTTGGGGCCACTGTTGGCCTGTAAAAAAAATTAGTAGACATTATATTAGCATTTAGCATTTACAACCAAACTTGAAAATTTCAGTCACGAAATTGACGACAGATAACATGCATACCATTGACAAAAGACCAGGACCAGTGTGCTTTGCAGTAAAGTTCTCATCTTCAAACTTGCTTCCATATATGGACACACATCCATTGCCATCGCCCTGCAAACCAAGTTCCAGAGCATCATCTGCTTAAAAACTTTCCAATGATGTCGTTCTAGCCAGAGCCACATTTTATTTGCCAAATGTTTTCCCAAACCTTGAATTAGGCCCAATCATAAGCAACAAGATGAACTCAAACCACGGAGAAGGGAAAGAAAAACAAGGATGCAACTAACATCACACCCCAACAGATTTATCATACGTCAACGCTATGTATTAAAATATACGAAAGGCAAAATTCAGACCTTGACGAAGTCACCAGCTTGAATCATAAAATCTTTAATCACCCTGTGGAACTGGCATCCTTTAAAACCAACTAGTATCCCAGCCTTCTCGTGGTCAGAAACCATAAACATTGACTCAACACATACCAATGAAAAATTTGTGCAGTTCAGAGAAAAAGGGGTACCCTCTTCCCATCTGAAAAAGACATTTGACAAATATATAAAGGGTGAAGGAGATTGACGCATACCTATACTCCCCCGTGCAAAATTGCCTGTAGAGAAAACAAGAATGATCATAAAATGATCGAAAAAAATGCATCAAAATTTGAGAATTCATTCATCAAACAGTTCAAATGCCCAAATATTCACAAATAACAACATATAGGGTCATTAAGATCAACAGGTAAATTAACAATGTCATTACCCTTCTAGCCAACAATTTCTTCAAATATTCAATGACGCTGTGACTCAAAGACCCCATTATCAGAAATTCTAACATCACAAGGTTAAATGAAATTCTACCATCACAAGGTTAAATGAATTCCAAGCCTCAATCTTTCTTCACTTGTCAGATTTTTTACTCTCCAAGATGTACAGTAACAAAATCGCACTCGTCGCATTCAAATTGGCAATTGCAATGGCAGTTCTTAAAGGACTCATCTTTCTTCACTACTCTAGTTTCCCTAAAGAAGCAGCACAGCAACAAAATCGCACAATTTGAAACACAAAAGTTGTAGTTGCAATGGGAAAACGGATGCATGGTGCAGGAACCTGAAATTCTCGGCGGTTTTGAGGGCGATATCGACGAAGAGCTCCATCTTATTCCTGCCGGCGGGGATGGTTCCGATGGTGACGTCGAAGAATACGACCGGGTTTTTGGGGTTGGGAGGCCTCAGGTGCCACTTCACGCCTGCGTCTGCTCCGGTGGCGGCCATCCTCCTCCGGCGGCGGAGTCGTCCAACCAGGCACGCAGCTGTACCCCTTCCTTCCCTCCACGGCCGACTATGATGATCAGTGACGATGGTTCGGAGATCGAATGATGGATGGCCCCGGATTCGGCCTTTCGGATCGAATCCGACCAACAGGTGGAGAGGGGTTGGTCGCCCAATTCGAATCAAATCGGATCGGGTTCAGAAATAGACGGTTCATCATGTATGCCGGCATGTACGGCTTTATAATAATCCAAGACTAGGTAACTTATATTCTTACATTTGTTAAAATTTTATTAAAACTCGCCTTATAAATTTAGAGGATGGAAGAAGAGAAAATCCTTTTTTTACAGTTTCAATTATCAAGTTATAACAAAAAATTCAATTAAATATGTTAGCTCTATAATAAGATATATAAGAATATAAAAAATAATCATTTTTGCTATCAATATAGTCGATATTAACTATAAGACTTAATAAAAAATAATATATATATGATATTAATTAATTATTATTAAAAATTAAAATTATCATATAAAATATTCAATAAATAGTACATAATTTCTTAACTTCTAGTTAATTTTGTAGTGTTACGACTATATTAGCTATATATATATAATAAGACTTATAACTGATTATTATTATTATTATTATTATTATTATTATTATTATTATTCAAAGAAAGTAATATAGGGTAGCGCATATTATTATTATTATTATTATTATTATTCAAAGAAAGTAATATAGGGTAGCGCTCGTATGCGCTGCCAAAATAACTGATTATTATTATTATTATTATTATTATTATTATTATTATTCAAAGAAAGTAATATAGGGCAGCGCTCGTATGCG
>JAVDBV010024338.1:3170-13791 GCA_032619315.1 Piper longum
TACCCCCCCCCCCCCCCCCCCCCTCCCCACTAAGAACGTGTAGAACGTTAAAAGTCAAGAGTACAGATGAATCACCTTTGCTGTCAGTAGTTCCCACAAAACTATTCCAAAACTAAAAACATCAGCCTTGTGATCATAAGCCTTGTGTTCAATGACCTATAAAGTAAATGTAGCAATGATAACTTAGCAGTCAAAAAATAATTGAATGAAATATCAAAATAAATTGATCTAGTAGCATTAGAATCTCGCATCAGATTTCAAGATCTTATCATGTTCTTGGGGATAAATATGAAGCTATAAACTACAAGCAGTTACTCCTCAAAGCCTTCACAGTGATCTTAGAAACATTCTCTTCCCTCTCTACCTCCTTCCCCCCACCCGGCTAGTTCCATCCACCTCAGTGAAAACTGATACCAAATAATTTCCTATAGGTAAGCTGTTTAACCATTTCAAGGGTATTCCTCACTTTAGTGGAGCCAATGAATTAGTGATGAAACCATGAAGAAAAACATAATGTACAATGAACCATTACAATAAAATAAAGAGCATTATATACATAAGCCCCAGCTCATACAGCTTATATAAGCAACAACTTATATTTTGAACAATTTATTAGGTCCCAATACTCAAAATCTACAAAGATAAATGTAAAGATAAATTATTGAGGCACTTATAGATTTTCAAATAGATCTAATATTTTTAACCATTTCATCTTAATTATGAAAGTAATTGCAATAAACTTTGATTTCAAAATATCTTTAAACTAGAGCATTTTTTAAAAATCTAAAAGTAGGTCACACATACAGATTAAAAAATTGTCAACCTCCTACTGATGCAATCTACTTTTCATACATACAGATCTCATTATGTGGGACCCACTACAAAAGTTATAATTAGAAGTGCAAATCTTGTAAGCTATATGACGTGTAGCTCAGCTTAATTATCTCTAAAATAAGAAAAAAAAGAGAGAAGTGGTGATGAAGAAAGGTATACAGTAAACCACATTTTTTTCAAGTAATGGTAAACTATTTTTAGACTTCACATATTGAACAAATGTAAGTAATACAGATATAAAAGACAAATCAGGATGATAAGGGATTAGTTCAACAACATCAAAATAATAGACAAACAACCATACTTCAGGAGCCATCCAGCGATATGTTCCAGTTTCTGCAGTCATAACTCCAGTCTGAGCTTTCACCCTGGCAACCCCAAAATCAGCAACCTTGACAACCTACAACATGAAGACCTATGTGATGACTTTAAAAGTCAAAAAGTTAACTTCATAAAAAATGAGCAAAACATATAACATCAGGAAAGTTATTGGAGGCAAAGGAAAAGAGGGTTGCACATGTCCGGGTTGCACATTTCCTTTTCAAAAACTTTTGAAATAATTATACTTTGAACTTTTTGGTCATATTTTAGCTCTCTTTTCTATTACAACTAGCATATAGCATTTTCTTCTTCCACACTATCCCAAAAAGAAGTTGTTGGCATGGATCTATCTAGAATCCATAGGAGTATGAATGGCAAAGTTTTGGTGGTTGAATACCCTTTTGACACAACCCTCCTTTAACCGAGCTTGGAACTAGCAACATCACAAGCATTGACAGAGTTACAACTAGCACAATAGCAAATTAATGGAAATATGCATCATGATTCAAATCCCTACTATCGAGTATCCTACATCCTGAATTACCAATCTTCTAAGTACTAATATGAAATGTCACTGACTTGAGGGGCAGAATGGGAATAAGGTCCATCCTAAGAAAAATCAGAATACCCCTCCTTTCCATGAAAATGTAAATATACTGAAAAATTTCTTCACTCCATGAGCTAATACTTGGAGCATCATGAACTTAAAAGTCAATTTCATATAAATTGTAAGGCTAATGTTCTGAAGCCAGAAAGTATTAAGGCAATAATATCAAGTCAGTAACACAGTTACCTCATGTTCATCCATAAGAAGGTTTGCAGTTTTCAAGTCCCGGTGAACTATATTATTTTGATGCAAATAATTCATCCCCTTTGAAACATCAAGTGCCACTTTTAGCAACGTTGGAAGCTTTAAAACACCTTTCTTTTTGTGCAAGACATCGTACAAACTTCCGCCGGACATGAATTCTACCAAAGATGAGAGAGAGGCTCAATAGCTAATATATAATCAAACCTCCAAATGAATTGCAGAGTATTGTTGAAACAATGCTGTGAGTACCAGTTACAATGCACAAGCTCGGAGGTTTTGTACAAGCACCAATAAATTGCACAACATTTTTATGTCGTACTTTCCTGCTCAAAGAAGAAATCATAAAATGTCACTTCACAAACCCACCATACCAAAAGTCAAAGAAACAAAAATAAGGACAACCAGTCTCTACAACTCCATGCAACCTATGCTTTTAGTAAAATTAAGTCAACCCACAAGTCATCTTTATGCTACTATTCATTTTGAAAAACTTCATCTCAGCTGAAGAGAAAAACGGAATAAAGACTTTGTGTACTACTTGACGAGTGTGGCTTCAATGCAATATGGCAAAATCATCATGAATCATAAAGTGCTATAAATATCAAATAAGATATAACAAGTCATGTCAACTGGCTAGCATGTCTTCCACGCAGTTTGCCAAATCAACGAGCGTAATAAAGTGCCATAAATGTCAGTTTGTTTAAAACAAAAGCCACGAATCAAGAAGTTGATACCAATAGGACATCAAAATGAATGATGCACAAATATCCATCATGACAAAAAAAAAAACTGAACACTGACATACACAAGACAAAATTCAATATAAGGCAAGAGAAAAAAGAGATGACAAACAAGAACTTCATATCCATCTCAAATGATCGTACAAATTGTACATTTCATACAATGAAACATTGGAAGTTCAACGCTCATATGATTATTTGATTGCTTCAATTTTCTCTAGAAAAACAAATGAATTGGAAAATACACTAAATAACCTCATAATATAAACTTCCTGCGCAAACTCCCGCTGCATGTTCAGATTTATTCGTTCAGGCTTCAATACTTTAATTGCAACATCCTGACTACAGTAGGTCCCATGATACCTAGTCAACAACAAGAATAAATGGCAAAATTATTTCCCACAGAAAAAACTTTTAAAGAATAAATTCAGTTAAGAAACAAACTTACAAATCTCCATAAGACCCAGATGCCACTTTATTTTCAAATTTCAACTTTTGAACATCTATGTCCCAAACATCGGTGTCATCAGTGGGTATTTCAACGTGATCAGAAGCACTACTCAGGCAGGTTTTCCCAATGTTTGTTATAGACAATCCTGAACGAGGTTTTAACCACATCTTCTTCTGGGAAACGCCAAAATTGCAATAAGAGAAGTTCAAATCAAAAAAATAAAATTAGAGCAAATATAGATTGTCAGAAAAAAATGCATCTTAAGCTCAATGAAATGAGCGATAAAGCATAAGAAACGGGGCTTTCAATCTAGCCATGCATCCCAAACCATTCAACAAATAAATGCACAAAGTGTCAACTCAAGTCCCAAAGATATAAAATCAAATACAAAATGGATGAAAGAATAATATAACATCCAATGACAACTCAGAAAACAAAGTAAAGATGACGCGCAAGATAAACTCAAAATCAAAATGTTGTACCAGAAGGGTGACAACATTTAGAAAAAAAATTAAACTATTATTCCTACTGTACAAACCTGCGTACTCGCCAAAGAAGATGGCATCATAGATAGCAATGCAACAGATCACTGAATTTTTTTTAAAAAAAGATTACTTGTGAAATGCAATCTAAACAATGAACAACCAAAAACGAAAGGCACCTCAATCTTTATGATCTCCATTTCAATTGCCTCCTTGAGTAGCTCAGTTTCCTAGCAATAGAAACAGTGACATCAGCAATGCATTTTTACTTGCAGCTTAAAATTGTTCAATTGACATGCAAAATGAGGAGGTCGACATTATAACAGAAGCAAATGCGCATGAGCATCTTCATAAAAACAAATGTATTGAAGGCAAACAACATAAAATGCAGACCTCATATGGCCAACCATCCACCACAAATACATCTAAAGAAAAGCCATCAGATGTTGAAAATACATGTGCTTCTTTAATGTTTAAACCAATTTCAGCAAGCATGAGAGTTAACTGCAAAAGAAACACCGTGCATTAGTTAAGTATGAATAGCATTTGGAGGTCAAAAAGGATATGATGAATCATGAAATACCAGATTTAAAATCTTTGGCTTATCATAGGTAGAAAGGGTAATTTCATGCATTGGCCTACAAAAAACAGCGCGAAGAAGTCAAACAATACACACAAAAAATGCAGCACTAATGCTTCAATAACAAAGTTTGATGCATAGAGTGAACCAAAATTCACTTATAACAAGGAAAGTCTAGACTTTCCATATATAGACACATGACAACAAATGTGGATAAACCAAATCAATTATCTCCATAATGTAATTCATTAACCTAAACATAAACTAAACGTACAAGTAAGTTTGAGTTTCCCTCGTACAAATTTATATTCAATCATGATGATCAGTGTCTATGACCAATTCCTCGAGGAAAGGAATATAAGAGGAAATAAACATTTAAACATACCTATAAAAATGTGATATTCATCATCTAGAATTTGGTTTCACATGGTCCATCTAAGCAGTGGAAAATGTCACATAAATTTCTTGGCAAGTAACAATTAGAAAGAGCAGAAACAACAAATCTATAATGGGCATGCCCATTATAGATTTATTTCGTCAAATTTTTAAAATACTTCCACCGACATAAATGAATGTAAGCATAAATTACTTATTATTATAAAAATAGAATAACCAGAAGTGGTTATTCCAAAAATTCAAATTTGAAAGTTCACCATGTATCATTAAAAAAAAATGAAAGTGTATTATAAATTACCTAGCAAAAATTGAACCAACATCAACAGCACTATCTCTATCTTCTGCAAACTGTTTAGAAGTCTCAAGAGAAAGAGCTTCTAGATTAGCAGATGAACCAAAAGTAGGGGGTGGATGAACACTAGAAACAAAGAAATGAGCTTATCAATATTATTTTACATAACATGATCAACTGTTAGAGAAAATGGCTACAATCAAACACGAGGAGTGGAATGTAAAGCAAAATTACCTACCTTAGTTTGTTCACATGACTAGATAACTTTTTCCCAGCCTCTTCCGTTTCAGAGCTTGGTTGAATAAAATCATTTTGACTGTCATCAATAACAGGTAAAACCTGAGGATATAAAGATGCCAACAAATGAGCAAACAGAATGCCATATCAATCCACTTGGAAAGTATGAATGCGTAAATAGCATTATCAACTAAAGATGATGTTTTTTCTGGTGTTGACAATGCTTCAACATTCATTACGTTAAAGGTAGACTAATATTTTTGTTTGTGGAACTACTACTCAAAAGCTGCATTGTGAATAAAAGAGAAAGAGAGAGAGAGATTTGTAAGGTTGAGCTCACTAGTTTTTATTTTTATTTTAAAAAAAAGAAAGATGTAATCATTTTACTTTGTTTGCCTCTTAGGTTATATAAGACAAAACATAAGTTCGGATCAACAGATGGAAATGCAAACAAACGTATAGATGTTTGTGTCAAATCACAATTTTTTATGATCCTTTCTTGTTTCCTTCTGCATATTTAAAAGCTTTTCAGCTCAAATAGTAAGCAAGCCATTCACTAATGAGAATATGAACAGTAACGTTCAAGCAAAAGAAGGATTTGTCCTATGTAACAATTTCTCGCAAGTCATAACTGCTCATAAACAAATTTATGTCCCAATTACTTGAGCAGAAAGACTGAAAGGCCAGGTATTCTCAGCTAAACTCGTGAATGAATCAGCTCGAACCCTTTCTTCCAGTGTATGAAAGCTAGGCAAAAAATTAGCAGTCACTGAATGCAGTGTACGAGACAGGATGTGGTGGAAGGAAAGACTACAGGGAGAAAAAGAAGAATGCAGTTGACCTGAACAAGCCGGACGCTGAAAACAGGAAGTTTTGCATCGCGTGCCTGGTCCAGCAATCTTTTGTGGGTCAGAACATCTTCTGCTCTTTCCACATTCACGTCCAAAGCATACCTACAACCATAAAAGATAAGAAAACAAAAACCTATCAATAAAAGCCAAGAACTCAAGCGCCGCACCGCACATCTCACACCTTTTTTCAGACAAAACAACTCTTTTGATTGTACACGATATTCCTAAACAAGAAGGACATGCACGGCGACAACAACAGCAATAATCAAGAAACACCCCTTCATCAACTTCAACTAAAACTGCCCCCAAAATTGACGCATTAAAGCACAAACCTAGCCAAACGGAAAGATTAAGAGAACGAAAGAAGACAAAACCTAGCGGGAAGGCGATTGAAATGAACCCAGAGCTCGTTTTCGAAGGAAGGAAGGCTGGCCTCGTCGACGCCCAATTCCTGCAAGCGGCGGACGACATCGACGAGGACGTCCATCTTCTGCGCGTGCTGCTGCCGCGACTGCGTCGCCGGCGGCGACGAAGACAAGTCCCCCGCCCTGCTCCCGCAACTCTCGTTGTCCTCCATCCCCATTCAACCCCCCCCCCCCCCCCCACCCACAAAACCCCTTCTTAGAAACAAACCCTCAATATTCCCACTCCGATTCCTGGAGTTTGAAAGAATCAGAAATGAAAACAGAAAGGGGCGATGATCGTATGAACAAAGGATAAAAGAGGGAGAATTGTGATTGGGAGATGGGATCGACCGGGAATGGCTGCTTTTTTCAAGCGGCCATGCAGGGCACTTGGGTTGAGGAAGTTTACTTTGCTTCCTCCTACAAAATTGTAATTGTCTTGTTTGGGAGGAAAAAGAATGGTGCTGGTTTGTTGCGATAGGTGCGCTGTATCAGAATTCAGAACGACGGCGGTGATTCGGATACTCCCAGAGACGCCCTCTCCTGCCGCCCCTGTACCATGTCAACTCGCTCCATCTCTTGCACTGTGCTACTGTATTTATTTCCAAACCAACCAGTCCGCACTCAAATTGATGCTTTTATGAGGTCATTTTGCGTGAACTTGAAGATTCATTTTTCAGTATCGGTAGATTTTCAGTTGATTCGATGTGTTTTTAGTACACTTGTTAGATGATTTTCTCAGTTTTAAATCAGTTTTTTTATCCTTTGTTTTTGGCCTAGTGAGCTTAAATAATTTTTTCCAAATGGGAGACAATGCCAGTCATGTTTTATTTGTTTGCATGTATAAAATTCATATTAGCGTGGCACTAAAACATAACAGATTCATAGAAAGGATGGCATCAAAGCAAACGTCCTACTTGATAAGGACTGGAATTTCCTGGGTCAACCGGGTATTATATATCCACGTGTAAAAGATGTATCATTTGGATCCTTAATTATTATAATTGACCAAGTCTAAAAGACGATGGAGAGATGTCTTCTTATCTACAAATCTTCCATTAAAAATAAATTCCTCACGCCCAAAATTGGCTGTCACATTAATACAAAAACATTGTTGGCTAATAAGAGCAAATGAAAATTACCATTTCCAAGCACCCAATAACTCGGCCAAATTGCCATATTGGGCTAACAATTAATTTACACTTAAAGCTGAACACTTGGCTTAAGAAACAAAATGCTGAACACTTCTATATTTTTCAAAAGAAAGAAGACGTCCTATGATGGTTGAAGGTTTTTTTTTTTTTGTTTTGTTTTTGACTTCGACAACATTCAACGACGAAGATAACAATGGAATTGAGCTACGCTGGCTCTGACTGTATCACCAAGAAAAGAGAAGTAAACTAATGAAAAACAGAAGCGGCTTTTGGAGACAACTGGGAGCCAGGATGAGACTGCCATCTAAGTTCTAGCGTGGAATGGATGAGATGGACACCATGCACGCTCTTTTCTGGGGAATTTGATTTCTGCGTGCGGCGAATAGCCAGCGTGAGTTTGAGGTTCGTCGAATGTTACATTCACATAATCACATCAACTGTGACTCACTCTGGCTAAACCAAAGAAAAAAAAGTTTAGCAGAGACCTGTGTCCCTAATTAATTAGAGATCAAAATAATAAACTTAATGTTCTACAAACAAGATAAGCAAGACGAGCATGATGAGCCCTCCAATAAGGGGTGGTTTTTCCCCATCTCTCACCTCTCTCTATCCTATGATCTCTGATAAAATAAAAAAGATGGCCTCTGTTACTACACGAGAAGAACACGAAGAACTAAGCTCTGATCAGAACAATTACATCAGAGGGAACATGAGCCTAGTATCAAGGATCAAAGGTCAACGATTAAATGTAAAGTATCGCAGCCAATTTTATAGGTATTATACGCAAAGTAAACTTAAAAAAATACACTACCCACAATCAAAGAAATGCAATACACAATGCCCTTTTATTTTTATTCATCACGGGATATCAATTCACTCGTCGGAGCAGTCTGCATCGCATGCACAAATGCTTGAACTCCGTAATTAGCCGCGTTTGATTACTGTGGAAAGAAATGATATGCAGACTAGCTTAATCCACTATCACACCATTCAAGTATAAAAACTGTTCTAAGTTTATTCACTGCAGCCCATGAAGTTAAGAAATAGCTCTCATGGCACTGTCATCACCAAGATTTCGACAATTTCTCAGGTCCATCACTGTGAGCTCTCTATTTGAAACCAAGCCCAGTATAGCCTTACTGGTCAAAAGTTGACACCATCCTAAAGCCAACATAGACACAAAGCAAAGTTGTGCCGGGTACTGAACGTCTAGCAAAAATAATAACGGAGAATATCAGCAAAATTACTCTACCATACATCACACAAAGACAGAAGAGTTAAATCAATATTATCTACAGATGAAAAAAAATTACAACATCAAAAGTAACTAAATGCCTTCGCAAAAAAAAAAAAAAAAGATTTCAAAACCCTCTTCATCAACTTCAACCAATTATATATTTTCATGAATTAGATATCCTTACATTAACATAACTACACAATGTTCCCTGCATGCTTTTTTTTTTCTACAAAATGCTTTTGGATAGAAGAATATCAGTCAAAGGTCCAAAAATAACACTTGTCCACTTCTTCTTACAAAAAAATATATAGTATTTAGAGGTCAAACATTTTTTTTGTGTTTTAATATCTTGAAATTTAGTTAATTTTTTTTTAATTTTAATCAAAATAAATTTATGTAAAAATTTTACAAAATAATATTTTTTATATAAAAAATAAAAGAAATTGTTAGAAAATTTGAGAGATAGATGCACAAGAGAAAGAATATTTCATTTTCATTAGGTTTTTTTACTATTTAAATATGTAAAGAAAATTTAAAATTTTCATGTTATTTTATTTTGTTATATTTTCATATTTTATGATTTTTTTTTCATTTAAACTACTTTCATGTCAACCAAAGAGACCATTATGTAAAGCTGTTTAACAAGGCAACTAGAGCAAAGATAGAAAAATATTAAAAAAGTATGACTTGTTTTATAAAACAAAAAGAGACTATTTTTTATGATATAAATAAATCGATCAATCTTACTTCCAATTTAAGGCAGCCGTACAGAAGATTTGCTTAGGACCTAAGTATTATCGATTTCATGAATTCCCACACGGAGAGAAATATAGAGGGAAAATGGATTACACCAAGGAAGTTTTAATAATTCTTTCCCCAGTGAAAATATTAAAAGATAAACAAAAGATTATTCATGTGCACTGATGAAATACGGAATTATTGATATTAAGAGTATAAGCATCAGAAATTACAATAATACAACAAATGTCGTTGCCTCTTGAACTTTGATCACGAAAATGATTTAAATAACATGCTTATTTTGATGGCTTCTAATATTTATTTAGTTGGATCCAACAACTGATCATAATTAGCAAGGTGGCCCTGGAAAATACGGGGTTGAATTATTTGATTGCCCCTCGCTCTAGAACTACTATCTCGTTTATTTATTTTGATAAAAGAATTGTCAGCATTTATAGGCAAAAAACTTTCTGCTGAAAGAGAAACAATCCTTACTCAGAGGACTGTAAATTGTTCGTGACTTGTCGAGAAATAAACTGATTGGCTCTCATTCATTGTACCAAACATAACTTAAAAAAAAAAAGTCAATTAAGAACGGCAACGCAAAGGCTAATACAACAACCAGTCTCTCCATTTTGGCTGCAATCAGTTGCCTTGTTGCTCTGTACGCAATTTATAAATGAGGGGCAGTTGCCTGATTTTTGTCTCATGATTAATTTAGGTTGTCTTATTACCCAAATTAGATTAAAAAAAATTCTCCTACCTCGAGTGGCCGATCTAGCCAAAAGTCATGTGTGTAACACCCCAAATCCGGTTCACCCTCGTGAACCGAACCGGCATGTTACAGGCCCCGATTAAGTCGGCTAACCCGAACCCAATATGTGCGGATCCAATCTCAACGTCTTAAGATGAAGATACGATTTGTCATGAATACATAAAACCCTAACAGGATACTACATTGGTTACTTAGCAAGCAATTCATACGAAAGCAACAATTTTAATAAAATGAATAAAAATTCAAATTTAAAACGGACAGAGTCTCCCCTAAAAATGCAATTAGGGGCTACCCTGTCAACATAATATACGTACCAAC